>CAJPEX010000638.1:30686-89415 GCA_905338405.1 Notodromas monacha
AAAATTAAGATGAAATAAATCGAAAGCTGCCAAAAGAAAGACAACTCAAATAGCTTCAAAATCCTCCCGGATATCTGGATTGAAAGATGGTGATCCATGAATATACTCGCTCTTAACCCGACCACTTCCAGTGAGAAAATAAGAATGAGACTGAAAATATAATTCTTGCTCTATGAGGGAAAGAAATTGTATTTAATTCAAAGTTACGAGCAATCAAATTGCATTTTCCTATGCCGCAGACGAGGTTTGATCCTTGTGGGTATTATTGAACATCGGAATCGGACGATTGATGAACTTCGCCAAAAGCTTACCGTTCAAATATGATCGATCTGTTTTTAACGCAGCAGTGCACCGGGAAAATTGGCATTCCTCCGTCCGTCATTTTTTTCTGATGCGACATTTCTTGAAGAAATACCGATTGTTCTCTTCATTGCAGTCCACTTTATTCACTGCAATTTTTTTTTTAGAAAATTCCTGGAATCTGAATCCAAAATGCCGATCACGGTCATGGGATAAATAAGTCAGGAACGACACGTAGTTTTATTTCGTACATCGCGTGCTTATTTTGAAGGAGTATGAAAAATAAATAGGGGCATGTCGAGGTGATCGATCGTGCTGAAGTCTTGTGTGTTCCCTGAAGAAACCACGTTATTATGTTAAAAGTGATACGAAGGCAGAGAGGTTATTGCAGGACGGCACAAAAATATCTAGTCACGCTCATGAACAAAGTTTGGTGCAGTTATGATACGGGGAACCAGAACTGCTTTGAACTTGGAAAACAATGCACTTCCGGAGTTACTAACAGAACAAAAAAATCAGTAAAAAGGCATATGTCGGTTGCCTGATTTTGAACAAAATGGAGAATGGTTGTGCCAGTATCCAGTAAATGGCTGGAGCCATGATGACAGGTTTCAGAAATTTTCAAATACAGTAGTATTTATTTTGAGGTTCCATGAAGTCTTACGCAATCTTGCATTTTTGGTCATTCATTTTTAAAACTTATCTCATTGGATTGCCATTCAACAGAAATTAGGTATACAGTATTTGATTGATTGATCAACAAGCTTTTTTTTCGCTTTTCTGCATTCACGAGGTTCAAGCAATGTTCCCACATCCAAACCCGATACAATATATTATACAGTATTGTGCTTAGTCTAAAATTGAAATAGTCTTCTCACTAGAGATGATTGCTCCTTTCCAGGATTGCTGCTCACCGAAAATCGAGTCCCGTATCCCCCTTTTTCTGAAAGGCTTGTTAATTGCAAACCTCTTCTCCTCTTTTTGTCGCACAATGCCAATTTGGAAATTTAATGGTTATAGGAACAAATTAGACGTAGCTTGAATTTTTTTCGTTGATTTGCAAAGTTTCTGCGAAATTTTTGAATGCCATACCATATTGGCTCATGTAAGGTGCACAGCCTTGTGAAATGTGCACCCGCATTTTTCTTTTGAAAATTCAAGAAACATTTTTAGTTGTGTATGAAACACTGCAGTTTCCAGAGTCAACATTTTCAATATTTAGGTAGTTATACATGCGAATTCAGGTTCGAATAAACTTTTTTGTATTTAACAAATTATTTATTTTTATTACTTTTTATTGAGGTTGCCAAGGCTAAACAAAATTAATACTTCGTAAAAAGTTGAAATTGATCACAAAAAGTTTTCCCACACAGATTCTGTATTTTGTACCAAATTTATTTTTCACAATTATTTTACTCTTCTTAAATGAAGCTACCTGCAAAAAATATGGTCCCTCAAACCTCTTGTTTTCACACGCCACGCAGATTTGAAAATTGAATGATCGGGAAGAATTTTCGAACAATCTGGCTTGGTTAGAATTGTTTTGCGTTTCATTCTGCAAATACCGTATTTTGAATAGGCTCCTCCAACGATGGCTGCTTACGGCAAATGTAGTCCCTCCACCCTCCTTTTTCCAAAAGGCGCCCATCTTTTTCGTTGCTGTTGATAAAACCATATTTATTTTCGTTTTGCCATTCCGTGCGGATGTGACCTTTTTGTTGCCGGATACGCAGCTCACGCTATGCGTAGATCAGAAAAGGAACGAACGACGCAGTGTATGTGCGAGGGTTACTTCCGCTGGGTTCTTTCCGAAGGGTACGCATGGAAAACGCGAAAGAAGGGCTGCCGGCGTCTCGTGAGACAAGATAAATCTGGATTTCCGCCGCTGAGCCGTGAACGCGCCGAGTTCGGACGTAAATCTGCCATTACGACCGGAGATCGAAATGTCGTCCGCGCCGGGCCCACCCCGAAACTTCCGGGGGAAACAAATGTGCCCGGCATGTGATTAGATCCTTCCCGCGGGCCGGAAACTGGCCAGCCCCGCGCCGGATATAATTTATATTCAAAGCAAGTTTGCGTCTGAGAATCCCGCCGGCCCCGGCAACACGATGCTTTGAACTGCGCCGTATCAATAAGGCGGGTGCAGCCTCGTCGTGTGGGTTCCTATGCAGTGTCCCATGGTGTCTATTGGGCGAGAGACCCCTTTCAAAACGCCAGCCATCAAGGGTTCCTAGGAGGTGTCAGATCAACGGCCGATAATGAGCTTCTTCATCCGCACAGGGGTACGAAACAACTTGGCTTCCCTTTTCTTCCAGCATGTCAGCCAGTGATTTCCTCCTTATTTTCTCGGAAAACAAAGATGGCAATCAGGAAAAATTACTTTTACGATCTCAATCCATGATATTCGAAGCTTTCACAGACAGTAAATTACTGTACACTGGCTAAGCGTTGAAAAATGGTTATTTTGTTATTTCAAAATTATTTCATAAAACTCTGGCAAAAACTTACCTTGATAGATGAGGTACCCAAATGTTTGTTTCTTATAATACCTGTCGTCATTATTTGTTCTATTCAAGGACATAGGAGCATAATCATTCACATTTTCACCACAGCATTTTTTTTTCAAATTTCTGATTGGTCAACCAAATCTGATCGCGTCGAAATTCCCCGGAAAGCCCTGTTGCCCCCCTTTCCCGGGCGAACTCATCAAAAGAAAATGCTTCTCGAGGGCACAATAGCCTCACATGAGGCATTACCTCGCGCAACACCATCAAAACCTCATGCAGAATGCCTGAAGGCTAAGCTAACCAGGCTATGACTTGCATGCGTGTCCTCAAAAGCCTCCCGAAATAAGTCCACACCTCGAACCACCCCATCGACCGCCGACCCAGCACCGCATATACTGCCGACCCGCACGCCACATCGTGGATCATTGCCACGAATGCGTGGGATGTCAATCTGGGCTCCACGTGTCACCTGCGTAAGTCGCCCACCGAACCCATGACAATTTTGGTGAGCAGAGCTTCTCGACAACAGGCATACAATAGAGAGTGAGGGAAAGAGGCAGGTATTTTTCTGCGCATTTTAGGAATATGGTGATGCACAAACTGTAGCCTAAATCAGTGTTCCCCAATCCGTGGCAAAAGTTTTTGCCGATCCGCGAGAAATTTTCAACATAATACTGTACACTTATTGAAAGTAGCAATGAACTCTGTTACGATTATCTAAAAATTTGGAAAGACAGGCAGTAGAAATTATTTGATGAAACATGAAAGTTGGCTTTTATCCTAATAGCAGGAATTCAGACAATTGTTTTTACCTGCTGATATAATTATTTTAATTTTTACCTTTTCAAGTTTTTGATGGCATTCAGCTATGACTGCTTCATAGGCGCTTAACTTGATTTTTAAAAGAAGCAGAAACTTTCATATACCTGCCATATAAAGTCTATCAAGCAAAATGTTTTCCAGTCTGTAAAAATTTTATTAAACTTCGCCGGTCCGCCAAAAATTGCATGGAAATTCGCCGGTCCTCGAGCACAAAAGGTTGGGGAACACTGACCTAACTCATATCATACGCGTGCGGCATCGAATTAATACTGCACAGGATGAATTCTGCAACAAATGCTCGTCTTCGCAAGTCGTTCCTCATCCGCGTGCACTGAAGCAACGATTTACAGGAGGATATCACTCACGAGTAGACATTCAGGTGGAAAAAATAGCAATAATATATGTAAGAGGTATACGAGGGATGATTCATAAGTTGTTAAAATTTTTGAAATAGATCTAACAGAGATTCAACAATCCGAAATGTTTGCTTTTACTATCATAGCCCCATCATTTGGCAAAACTTCAGTGCTGTTTAACGCAGCTTCCGACGGTTTCAATAAATTTTTAATGGAATAAATCAAATGATCAGAACAGTGCCAAAAATGTATTATTCCTTTAGTTGATCAAGCTGCTCTTTGACAATGGAAATGAGGCTGTCATAATTCTCAAAATCAATCCCTTTCAGTCATTCTTCACCGCGTCGGGAATATCCAGAAGTCACCCAATTTTTTTTATGGAATGATTTTCCGAACATTTTTATTGTTGAACTTTTATTTCGAAAATCAGAATTAAAGTATTCATTCCGTCCTGTTCATTTCAAAATGTCCGTGGGTGTCCATCATAGAAAGAGAGAGTTAGCCCGAAAAAACACCTAGTTTTCTAGTCCATGTTTTCCAAGAATAGAGCATTGTACGATAGTTTTTTGATGGTTTTTGGCAGAAAAACAGATCCAAGGCGGAACATGCGCAGGGAAATTAAGAATATAGCTGCTGAGAAATCACTGCTTTTTTTTTTGCGTTGGGTAATTATTGAATAAACAAAAGAGAAACACGAAGCCGAAAATTCCGTGATTCGGTGCTAGGCACTGGGCTCGGGCACATCGATCTTCTTGCATTTATAATCAGAATCAGCATCGCCGATCACGTCCTTTCACGTGACAAAAAAAGGAACATTTAAAGATAACCGAAGTGCATGAACGAAACAGACTGAAAAATACTGTGGAACTAAAAGCCAATTGTTTGTTCCCCAAGATCAAATTTTAAAATTCCGCCGTAAAAAGCACAAAAAAACGCCGAATTCCCGCGGTTTTCCGTATTATTCCGACGACTGTTCATTCCGCGAATTAAGCGTTGGACCAACTTCCGCAGAGTTGATAACGTCATTTCCGGCCCAATTCCGGCAGCCATCTCGTGAGATTAGGTTACTTCAGCTCGACCGAGTCGCGATCAATATTCCCGATTTCCACGAAACATGAAGGCCGAAAAAAAACGACGCTAGGAAATTGGATTTCGTTGCTCAATCAAGCGAGTTGATTGTGTTCGAAAGCAATAACGGCTGAAACAACTGACGATTGGGTCTTCATCCACCCGATAATGTGTCGGCTGACGGCGAAACGAGGCGTGACACCGTCGAGAACATTTGAAATTAAGTGTCACTCCTGCTTGAGGAATAAACCTTTTCGATAATCGACTCAACGCCCAAATCCCACCGAGATCCTGCTCAAGTACGCCTGTGGGAAGAGAGATAAGAAATCATCTCACTATCCGCCTTATTCCCATGGAAACCGATGGGAAAAGAAAGAGTTATCAATCCCTTCTTCATTTTTCTCTTTGCGAAAATTTAAAAGAATTGAAATTGTGAATCGTGTTTTCAAAAAATACGGTAAGAAGGACGACATGGTTTATTGACGGATACTTAGTATCCCCGATCGTCGGTATGACGTTCAGAATTTTCATACTCACGAAAACCTGTGCAAAGTTTCAACCCCAGGAGCCTTTCTCAGAATCCATTTCTTTGCCGAAAGCTCTGGTGAAACGAAATTTTTGAAGGAGCCCCTATCAGGCCTTCTTTATGTAACGCATAACGTTTTTGGTGGACTCAATTTAACAATTAAATATTCAGGTACGGCCTTTTTACTTAAACTTAAAGACACACAATTCCTCGCCCATTTCTTGCACATCTTTTTTTCAACCTCAATTTAACGCAAAGTTTTGTTTATTGTTCCTCCTGAGCCAGCTCATGCAAAGTTCATGTGGATCTTCCAGGGATAAACGCTAACTTCAATCTGCACTCCGAAGGCTCAGTTTGAAAAACTCAAGGATGCGATACTGTATAATCCCTTGAATGACGGTTTTTTCTCTCCCACCATGCCTCGAAAAACAAATGGAACTTCATCAGAATACGTAAGAGAAAGACACTGAAAAGGTTTACTTTATAGGGTTTCACAGTCCTGCGGAAAAATTGGCAGGAAAAAAAAAAGCACGCAGTTACCACGCATGTTTCAAACGTGTGAATTTTTGATCGAACCCACGGGATAATCGTTTTCATGGGAACACGAATAAGCGACACCGTCGCGCGTGTGATCACAGCACTATTTCGCGGCAGGGGAATTAGTCGCAGAAATCCAACGGCGGGGATGCAAATTGCAACCCGACTGCGGGCTTTTGCGGCCCGAGATACGACCCGTTTATGCGGATCGATTCTGAAGCTGGGGTCGAAACGTGGGGGAATGAAAATGAGGCTTCTTGCTCGGCCCCTCCGTCGTCGTGATTGCTGCACGTTTCCGGGGATGTGACAACTGTGTGACGTCAAGAAGAAAGTTCCGAATCAACACCGTGCACTTCAAACAAAAGCGAGGTTCATTAAAGTGGAGCTTCGCCACGATTTTCTGCTCTCCATATAGGCAATACTGTACTTTCTCAAAAATAAAATAAGCGGATTCAGACCTACGATGACAGAAGTGAAATCCATTCATTTTTTATCATTATTTTCTAGTCACGTGCAATGAAAACCATCTTCATGATATCGATTCATCAATACGCTGTAATCTATGTTGCTTTTATTTTCATGTGAAATTCCGCTCATGGAATGTGGCCAAATCTCACGCATTCGGATGTCATCTACTCAACTCAAAAGTCTAAACCGAGAAGGGCTCTCGAATCCGTTACATGACCGCACTTTGTTATTAAGATAATTTTGCAGTGGTATTCAAATACATATATGATGTTTCAAAAATTCCTCAATGAATTTTTCCGGCCGAATTCAAAAATTGTGCATGATGTGCGCGCATTTCCTTGATTTTTCAATATTATTCGTAATTTTCTTTGAACATCTAAACCATATCATACGATACAATTCAATAAAATGCGATTTGAACGAATTTATACGAAAATAGATTACTGGATAGCATTATACTGTATTCGCATGACTGAGATTTGGGGTGTTGCTTTGAAACATTTATCGTGTTTTTTTTACGATAGCAGCCATAGGTGGTAATGAAATGATGTTTTATTTCAACCAATTTTATGCCGCTTGTGCTGCGTTGTATGCGTTTAGAAATGCAATTCCGGACTCCGCGTTTGACCCAGTTATTAATTTTGAATGCGCATTTCAGCATTTGTCTGATCAGAGGCATGTCTTTTTTTTCAATCCCAGAATTAATATTTTACTGCCTGGTGGAGGATCGTGAGTATGAAGCGAGTTATTTCAGGCGTAATTGTAACCAAAGCTTTGGCGTCAGAGTGATGTGGGGTGTAATTTCGCGAACGCATTGATTTTTTCATTTCTCTGATATCCCCGAAATATACCACAACAAGGAATTACCCGCCATGGACTGTCGAATTAATAATGTTTAGAAAGGGAGAATTGTCTCTGAATTTTCTAGCGTATTTCGATGAGCCTTTTATCAAGACATACAGCGGTCCTTATTAGGAAGTAAAAACGTTGTTGAACTTCGAAAAACCTTTTTTAAAGTTTTTCAGAATACTTAAGGCTCCCTTACTTTAATTCATAATTTGTATTTTGACTCGGCAAACTTTTATAATGAACAGTGATGCAACATCAATTCATTAATTACTTCTCAGACTGCTTCCAGACGTTAGAATGTCCACATGTTGGATCAAATTTTCTCATATACTGCACTCGGATAATATTTAATCACTGGAGGAACCATTCCTCAAGAAAATGCAATGCAAAATATTTTCTTCAGCTTTAGAACTCAGAGAATATCCGCAGAAGAAAACGACAAAGAATTTGATCTTGGTATGAAAAGTCCATAAAGCAAAGCAACAAGCACACTCATTTTTACGCTGTACACATTTGATAGGAACTTGTCCAAAACGAGGAACACGCAATTATATTGTATATTTGAAAAATGAATTAGAATGAATTGTTGCTATTTGTTTTCGCTTTATTTCAATGGCAATAGCTCGATGATTTTCTTGAGAAATTTAGGAATTGAGATTTTTTCAACTTCAGCAAATTATTGTTACCTCGATGCATTTTCCAGACGTCGGCAGCTCAGCACATATTTTGTTGTTGTTTAAATTGTTCAGAATCAATGAATGAATGAAAAGAACACTTTCTTTGCCGCTTTTCAGCATTCACAAGGTTCAATCAATATTTCCACAACCAAACTTTCGTACCACCCAACCCAAATCCACTCAATGACATTTAATCACGTCAGAGCAGGAAACAGAGCAAAAATTGATAACAAAAATAAAATAAAATACAATCCACAAAATACAACTGTACATCTGACATGTATGCATACGCCCATTCATTCCCTGACATTGAAAACAAAATATCTGTAAAAATTAATGTAAACTTGTTCAGAAGTAAAATTGACTGAATATTGGGGTCCCTTTATTGTATACCGTTTACCGAGTTGAGAACTGCCGAGCAGCTCAGGTCACACATATTTTTTCAGAAAATGTCATCGTGTCCCGTCTTAACAGTGCAGTACGGTATATACGTGCGCTGTTTCCCGGGAAGAAGAAATCTAGTGCATTGAGATGAAGCCGGAGTAATGAAGTTTATTGCGCGCGGAGGAATAAGGTAAGCGACAGCTAAGTTGGGAAATGGCGGATGGATCCAAGTAGAGTTGCTGAAGGAGACCTAGCTTCGGACCCGAGGGGGACACGGGGAAAAATGGGGAAACAAAGCAGGAAGAGATACAGACGAGAGACGTGGCGAGCATTTTCATATCCAACGAATGGCGGCAATGGGCCTCCGGGGAAAACTGGAGGAACTATGAAGAAATGCCAAGTTCCCCTCGCCGACTGGAGAGTGGAGTCGGAATAAATTACGACCGCCTTCTCCCCCCTTATTTCTTGGGGCCCATGATCGACGAAGGGAAACTTGGCGGGGAAGTTTTCTTCCTTTTTTTTTTTACACTTCATATCCCCGGGAGTCTGAATTTTTTCGGTGAAAAATTGCCTAGCACCTTCCTGACGCATTCCTCACTCCCAGGGGCAGAAAATGTCGGACGGGTCGGGATGACGGCACCACACCCACGAACCCGGGCTCAATTCATCATCGAATCTCTACAGGTGATGAGAAGCCGCGATCCGCAACTTCACGGCGTGTCACTTGGCCGCCTGATGAATTACTGCGTCAGAGCCGGTGTCATAAACTCACCGCTTTATGTGGCTTCTAGGTCAAATAATTACAGTACAGTAGCTTGAAAAATAAAATTACCCAGACAGATCTCAGCTTCTGAAGAATCTTGCTTGTAACTATTATGAACTCATTCTGAACTCAATTGCAGAATTCACACGAGCTTTCAGAGGATTGAATTGATCTTCAGTTTTTTTGTTCTGTTTGGTAGAAGATTCAGCAGTGGAATGATAATTGAAATGTGAATGAGATTTTGGTTTATAGTTTCTGAGGCTTACATCGATTTTTTGCAAGGGTTTTTTTGAACTTGTTCTTGATGGGGAAAAAACCTCAATTCTTATTGGCCAGTTACTGCAAAATCAGCATACACGTTTTCGTATCACAAAAAATTGTCAATAGATATAATCTTTTCTTCATAAATATCAGACACGCTTTTGTTGTGAATCGGGGCTTTTATCTGTAGGCCTCTAATAAAAAGAATCTGAAAGTGTGCAGAGGTTTAAATTAGCAATTGGTCCTATTTTGAAGAAAGCCACGCACGCATGAAAATAACGAAAGTAATGCATCATTGGCAATTTAATATGAACCGTGCCTTCGCTTCTCAATTTTCATGGGTTAATTTATCAAATTACTCTCTTTTCTATGGAAATAGAACAGCCTTTAATGCTGGGAATGCTTATCCTCCGCACTTGCGGTCACGCAGAGGCAGTCGATGAATCTTGTTCCTCGCACAATTGAGCAGCGAAATTGGGTGTGCGAGAAAATTTGCCGCGGAGGAATCGCTGACCGCTGCACCAGTGAAGAATTTTCCGCTAAATTTCAGCTCCGCGGCTGAGGTTAGTGTTTGCTAGATAAACCGTCGACTTCGCCGTGCGCCGTATTTGCAGAATGGCTCGTTCCTTCTTCCTCTTGTGGGCCAGAGATGAGAAAAAGGCGACATTCATCTCTATTTCCAGCCAGTTCGATTACATTTTAGTGTATGAGACGCATCCCGTGACATGCTCCTCCTCACGAATGCTGACGTTCAATTATTTCTCGCATCCCTCGAGAGGGATTATGGACATTCGATAACCCGCATGAATATGACTATTCCTCTCGGAATAGTCATTTGGATTCTTCAAATGGGGTTTCTGTCAAGATATTTTTCATTGTTTTGCTCATTCTTGAACCAAATGAATTCACAGACACAACCCGTATTCTATAAATAATTATTCGAGGATTGAAATTCAGTGATGCCCTCGCTATCCGCGGTCTATGATAGCGAAAAAAAATGTTTTGGACAAATTTATATTCCCAATTTTTGGCTAACATGTCAAATGATTTCACTTAAAAGCTAAATTCGGGTTGTTCAGTGTGATTCCCTGCATAATTTCGTAGGAATAATGCCGTTTTCTTGTTCAGGCGATGCTTTCAGTTGTTTTTCTAGTTTCTCAGCTCACGTACAGGTTTATATTCCTAGGTTTCAAGAGGCCTCTCTGATTGTCATTTATTTTTGAATGCATGAAAGGCAGATGGACAATGTATACGTGTATCAGTTAAGTGACAAGCTTTTGCTGAGTGGCTAATGGGATTGTTCAAAGTTGCGATAAGCCACGCTTTCAAAATTAATCCTCTCCCTGCGTCATCGGGATTTAAGTTTCGATGGAGTTAAAATTACGCAATAAACAAGATTTCAAGTTAATGCATGCATTAATAAATACGAAGATAATGAAATCCTGCCAAATTTAGCTAGATGTCGATTCCCATTACAGGTGGATTCTCTCTACGAGGGAAATGCAAGGAAAAAATGTTGAAAAATAATTTAGTTTTCGAGAACCCCTATAACAGATTTTGAGAAAACCCTTTGGGACCAAAAACGCGTTATAAAGAGAAAATCCTTGCGGACAAGATCGTTGTATGGAGAGTCCACCTGTATTCACCTATTCTGTGAATTTTAACACGAAACAATTTTTTATCTCTGGCGAAAAAATAACAAGGTAGAATCAATCTGATTTTCAATACGATCGCTGTTTTTCATATGCTCAAAATGTTCTGCATTTTAACTTTTAGAATTTACTTCTTTATTTGCGATCAATTGAAGTTTTTATTCTCAGCTAACCACAAAAAACGGGTTGTCATAAAATTGCTACCGGCCTAAAAAAAATTGCGTGAATGTGGCGATTCTTCGAGATTTCCCGGGATCGCTTGCGAGAGATGAGAACGGATTATGGAAGTTTATCGACCAGTAAATCAATTCAAGAACTTCATCACCAACAGAGTTCGAGTCAGACGTAATATAAGCCCACCGACTCCTCTCCGAAGTGCAACTTGACTCCAGCTGATTTTCCTCTAGCCATTCTAAGGATTCTGTATACTTACAGAACTCATCAAGGTGCGGTAGCACTTCCGGACTGACTTCGCAATCACATCCGATTACGGGCTATGTTAATAGAACCCCCCCTTCGCACAATAGAGGCGCCTAATTCGCGCAGACGTGGTATTCGCGGCGCCTCGTCGCGAATGCTGTACATACAGTACTTCATTTACTCGGATGATGCCTAAAAGACATGCGTCGGGAAAGTTTCCACTGCGTTCCGCTGCCGGTCGCAAAACTTTCCTGGGTGTGAGATCACGGTCTGATTGGCTCATCAGCATAAAAAAAACCGGCAAATGTCGCCGAATGAACATGAACTGTCTCAAATTCTTTCAGGGAATCGATAAAAAAAAAGTCAACGATTTTCTCTCCTTCTTTATCGCGGCATTTTTTTTTCTTCCACGATTGAAGGAAATCCGCCGCAACTGGTTCAGCGAAATATTTATCATCAAATCATTCATTTCTCCCAGAGTTCTAATTTCATTATGTACAACTAAAAGCATACGGCTCCGTTAAGAATCACACTTGCAGCTATGATTTATCAAGAATTTGTATGCGTACGAAAATCCTGATTCTAATGGATAAACATGTGAAATTTTATTCCATCACCGTTTCCAGATGCAGGTGGATTTTCTTGGCAACGATTGTCCGCAACGATTTTCCCTGCATAACGATTTTTTCATATAGGGTTCTCTTTCTATGTTCCGGAGGTTCTGTACAATGATTTTTTCTGGTCCCTTGAATTTCGCTGTACAGAGTGCACCTGCATATTCGAAAAAAAAATTCTAGGCATTTTGATACTTGACATCGCTGTGAATGGCATTCGTAATTTTCAGAAATCTGGCTTTCAGGATTATGAAATTAATGCTGAACCAGTCGAGTGAGTTCTGGTATAAAACTTTGGCGCGAAATTCCCTTGCGATTTTCTTCCTGACTTGTGGCATTTGTCTCAACATGAGACCACGCGAAATTGTTGCTTCTTCAAAGAAAATTATTCATGATTCAAATACTTCTTGTTTATTTTCATTTAATGAGCTTCCGTGCGTCTTGATCAATTGTTAAGGGATTTCCCCGCACCATTTGAGAATGAAAAACATGAGCGAATATAAACTATATCTTCGATGAACTGTGACCCTGACATTTCGCATCACTATACAAGCCCTTTCTTCCACAAAAATTATCGTCGAAAGCTCATCAGCAATAAAAAAAAAGTCAAATCAGGAAAGGGCTGCTGAGGAGAAGCCGAGTATCACGTCTGTTCGACACTTGCATGTAATGCATTAACGCAACTACCCAGGGAACGACGGAGACAAAAGTTACATGAAAAGTTATCGCTCGAATTGATCCATGAGGATGGACTCGGAAGTTCCATGTGGGCTTTACTCTCACCCCAAGTTATTGCAATTTTCGATGCAGACCTGGGCATGCATAATCCAACGAGGTCGGAACGGCCGAACCCGAGCCGGAAGCACGACGTAATTATACGCGAGGGGCTCGATTGAATTGATGACTTTGCGGAATATACCGGGGACGTTTGAATGTGAAATTCTGCCCTAGCCTTTCCCAGTCGGGTTCGCAGGGCTCGTGTCAGAGGTTCTGAGCGGTTCCCACCAAACGACGGAGATTCCAGAGAAGGATAAAATGCTGGAAACCCAACGTGTGTCGCATACCGTCCCTTCTACAGGGATGTTGGGCTACGTTAACACTGCATATCAATGACAGGCATGCTGCAATTGCTAAATTGAGAGACCCATTCACAAATTATACCCTTTCCGAAGGCCTCCGTATTTACTTGTGACATTTTCGTGCTTCCATCCCATTCACATTAAGAATGTTGCTTGAAAACGTATTTCTTCGATCGTGGTGAATCCCAAAAAAAAGTCTTTCGAAACACAATCAACTCACGACATCCACAAGAGCCGAATCAAAGTTTTTTTTTTTAAATAAAAGTAGCATGCATACTTCTAATTTAATATGCCATCAATTATAATACGCAACTCTATTTTTCGTATACAGTACTGTATAAAAAATTTCCGAAGCAGAGAACGATGCTGCTTCTACTCATAATTTAGTTACCCACCAGCTTACCTTACTCAAACAATTCTAACGAAATTAGAATTATAATGTTTCCTTTTACCTGAAAATTGAATAAACAAGTTTGATGAATTGAATCTAATTGCATTTTATTTCGAAAGATCGCTTTATTCCGAAGCAATCCAGCAGTTCATTTGCAAATCTAACACGCATAGAGGCTGATTGAATGAAACTAAACGCGAAAAATGTCAATGAATAATTTTCTTTAAAAGACAAAAAGGCGATAACGTTACATTATCTGAGACGCATAAAGAACATAAGACGCACCTAAACTAACAAATTTTGTACAAAAGTAAATGCGGAGTGATTTTTAAACTTTCAATTTGTCTTCGTCACGCTGAATAACATTCCTTTTCCCTTCAATCTAAACATTTCAAAATATACTGTAAAACAATGTTTTTTCATTAGATCCAGGTCATAAAATTTGAATTTACGACGGACAAAATCGAATCTTCTTCATAAAATACGGGCACTCATTTGCACTGGTGCTTTGGTGCAGTGGTACTTCGTTGGTGCTCGCTTCGTGGTGCTAAATTGCTCTGTCACGAAAAGAAAAAAAAGGAACAGGGTACCTCTTTTCGTTCGGGAATGAAGACTCTCGCGAAAAGGGCATTCATTCCCACAACAATGTGCCAATTTCACGAAAAGAAATGAGGAATGATGAACGGTTGGATGATCAATGCTTGGATACTCTCGAGCTTCTTCATTGAAAACTCCGGGAGTAAGTATTTCGCTCCAGTATCCCGCCGGAGTAAATGATATCGGGTAAAGTGCGGAACGCGGTAATTTATTGCTGGGATAAACGGGAGGCTCATCAGCTCAGAATACCGAGAGGGTATTGAAGCAGTTCCTATAGGGATGAGTCGGGTTGGTGTGCTGAGTGGAAGCAGAGATGGTTAATTGCCGCGGAATGGGAGAGAAACTGCGGAGACGAGCTGATGGAGAGAAAAGGGAGAAAGGAGAAAAAAAAAGAAAAAGAAGGAAAAGGTGGAGATTGCTGGAGAAGATAGGATGAGCAGTTGACCTGATTGCCTCCGGGGGTCGAGTAATATCCGATCCTCCGCGGCATCAGCAACCCAATCGGCCCGTTTCGTGTTTGGAAGGCAATTTAATGCAGTTTGGAGGCCGCGTAATGCCGGAACGGCAAGGCGTCTAGTTTATTGATACTGCACCGAGGCACGGAAGAAGAAGAAAAGAGGGATCGTGAGAACAGCAGGATTTTCGCAAAGTTCCGGTACTATTACTGGCTTGCTCTTCCATGCACAAGAAAAAAAAAAGTTTTCACCTCGTTGCTGAACAAACGCCTGGCGGAAGACTCGTAAACCTACTTTCGCTTCAACAAGCTCTTTTCAAGCTCTTCCATTCTCTATTTCTGACAGGTTTGAAAACCAGGTTGCCTAATTTCCATTTTTTCAAGTGTACCCAATCACATGAAAAAGAAAGAAATGTCTTTCGCAGCACTTCCCAATCTACAAGAGGCGGGAGATTACGGGCTACGATGAAAAAAAGTTCATATAAGTCATCCTACTTTTTATGCATTGGAAGAATTCATTATAATCCGAATTCGTTTGAAAGGAAATCCCTTCGAGAATAAATTGCTTCATCGAGTCAGGTTTAAAGCATATTGAATGAATTTTAAATCGTTTCAAAGGTTGAATTAAAAAATTAAAATGTCCCATCCCATGAACACCCTTGTGAAATCACGATTACGCGAAATACCTCTGAGAATTTCAGGTACGGCAGCTCTCATGAAAATCCCAAGTTAATTTTTCATTTTCGCTCATGATTTTTCCCAAAAAGCAGAATATCAAGACAAACGAACGCGTGAAGAAAAATTAGGCGGATTTGTCCAGACATTTATCATTTCCTTCGAGAGAGAGAGAGAGAGAAAAGATAAAGATTAGTGGCCGTTTTCCGCAATATTTCACGACGGTAAATTCAGCTAAAAAAAACCAGCAGCATACGCATCAAACTCGTATGGAGCGGAAAATTTGGCAGTGACAAGTTGAGCGAGAGGAACTTTGGCAGACACCAATATACTCCTTCGCTTTGCTCGGGACTCCAATCTCGCTCGCCCACGACCTGCTACGCGATTATGCCCCAGGCCAGATATTTCATCTCAGGTCTGGATTTCGTCACGCGCAATTGCATTTCAGTGCTATTCCAGTGGTTCCCTCGAAATGCGCCGTGCCAATCCTGAGTTACCGCCGCCAAGGTGATGAGAGGTCCAGGGACCAATTAGGAAATTACATTCCGGAATCGACTGGGGATCCTCGGCGGTTCCGATTTATCCTTTCTACGGGGTTACCGATGAGCCCAATCACTTCCGCATGACGATGGATCACGTTTGCACCAAATCACGTTAACAGGAACCTAATACGGACATGATGCGGTAATTCACAAAATTCTAAGACCACAAGAAACGGATTATTTCGTAAAGTTTTGAACAAATAATTTCAAGACTGGGGTAAAAAAAAAATACAGGGCAGTTTGGAATAAGGTTTTTTAAAAATCGATTAATATCCCTTAAAAAAAGGAGTAACTTTGCGGCCTTTTTAGTACAGATAACAAAATTAATCATTCGCCACTAATCTAAGAGACAAAAAGCGGTAATAATGATCGAATCGAATTTTCCTGAGAGTTTCACCAGGTTATAAAAGTTCAGGGGATCCCATTTTTTTCCTTTTCATTTACTGCACTTCAGTCAGAGTTTTAAAAGAAAGACCACGATTTTGAATTCCATCGTCGTCCATAGTACTTGTCACTGTTCGTGTGATGCCAGGGCAGGAGTGCCTTACTTTCATTCTCATTTATGCATTTTGCATGTTGCCTTACGCCTTACGGTATTTTAAAATAAATTGAATACTATTCGCATTTTTTCGGTTAGAAGAGCATGAATTTAAGCAGATTTCAAAACAAATCATGTTAATCAGAAATTATGAATCAATCATCAAACTGATTGAGTCACTCAGAGTTCATAGCCCAGGAATTCGGGCGATCTGATTCGTTCATGCAAAAAATATGATTTAAAAAAAGAACAAATTGCAATTTTAAAAATGTAATTATGCACTGCATGTCTCATTGTAGGACTTCATAAAAGGGATCAAAAGTGTCATTTTATAATTGCAAGTCCATTCGAATAGGGCTGTAAAACCCAGCCTACTATGAAATTGTTTCCGTGTCAACTAAAACGTACGAGGGCAAGACCTTGGCTTGCAACAGTGTTCAGCATTCCAGAAGAAGATACCAACTTGGCAAGAGTAGCTTCGCTTTTATTTCCGAGCTTGCTTTTCTTGAAAAAGAAAAAAATGTGGAGAGGACGAGAACAGGGAGAAAACTTCGGAATAATTTTAGTTTCAACATGCTCCCACTCTCTTGGCTGCATTTCAGGACGCCTGGGCTTGCTTGACTCGAATTTAGCGACGAAGGCCACGGAGAACCAGAGAGCATCGACTTTCTCGTGCGATTTAAAGGACTTTCCCGTCAACAACAGATACGAATTCCATTTTTAATTCGCTAATGACTGAAATATGTCAAAGCGGTCGTCATCCCAGCACAGACTTCAGTGTAGTAAATGCTTTCGGCCATTTCCACGGGAAATCCTTTCTGCTCAATCAAGAAAGCAACATCAACTAATATAGTGGCCTAAAGCGAATCAGGTTTCATTTCGATTCAGTTTCTCCTGGAATCTCTGTTCATAATTGAGGTGCGTTCTACGATTAAGCAAATAAAATATCGTGTATTTACACGAGTACGCAAATATTTTTCTCAAAACTTGAAGGATGAAAAAAAAGTGTATGTCATGAGTGGGCATATATTTTTCAAAAATTTTTAGAAGTTGACGTGCGCAATATATTTGATTTTATGGGGAAGTTTTTGACCAATTTGAACGGAAAAAATATAACACTGTATAATGGAATTTATTGAAAAATAGTTGACTTCTGGATCAATCCATGTCAAAATTCAAATTTCGGTGTTCTTATTTTTGAAATACGAGGGTTCTGACAAAATTTCTTGGAATAGAAATTAAAATGGCGTATAATTGAGCTGAAAACATTTATTCTTCAGGGAAACATATTCCTTGTCCCACAAAAATCAGCCCTGTTTGAAAAAAAATTTTTATTGTTTCACAAAATTCACCCTGCTGACAGAGTTGAGTTCTGCTCTCCACCCAAAAGATGAGGTGCTGTTCCTGCAGAATTTGTTGTTGTAGCCCAGCTTTCCCCTCAGAATTCTTGAAATCAATGTTGCATTAATTCCAAAGGTTGCCTCCAGGTCTTTCAAAATAATTCCTTGGAAGTATAGCGGGGAAAATATGTTTTCCCGTTGTTTTCCCGTTGGCTGTTGAATAAAATGGCGGAATTACCTTGGAAGACCTGGAGGCAACCCTTGGAATCAATGCCACTTTGATTTCAAGAATTCTGAGGGGAAAGCTGGGCTACAACAACAAAATCTGTAGGAAGGGCGCCTCATCTTTTGAGTGGAGAGCAAAACTCAACTCTGCCAGGGTGAATTTTGCAAAACATTCAAAAAAATTGTCAAACAGGGCTGCTTTTTTTTGGGACAATGAAATTATTTTCCCTACAGAATAAATTTTTTCAGCTCAATTATCCGCCATTTTAATTTATATTCCGATAACTTTTTTAGACTCGTATTGCAGTTTTAGAATCAATTGAAATGGGGTGCGCACCTTATACTCAGGGATACAATTTTATGACAAATTTTCTCTGAAAACCCCCGGTACTCGAGTAAATACTGTACAGTACCTTACTGGACATTAGGTTAAGGGATGGAACACTAGCACTCGTTTAGAACAGTGAAAATTAAATTGCAGCTTGTCTGTAATTTTTTCATCATTCTGTCTCTCTTCCTTTTTTCTCAATTCTATGTGTTCAACTCCCGGCCCGAGAAGTTCTGTTCACATGAAGACCTCAGTAATTTCCGACTGGTGGAAAAGCGCAGCTGTCGACGCATAAACGCGACCACGTTTGCCTCCGAAGCAATATGAGATACAAAAAAAGGTTTCCTTGCATCACGAGAGAAGTCAATTTTCTGTTCAAACACTGCAAGATCTTCGTCGGTTACTATATCCGCTTCATATGCTCTTCTCTTCCCCGCGAAACGATTGATATTCCGTTTCTGTGCTCTTGTCCCGACGGACCTTGTTTCTTCAAAGGGGCTCGTTGATATGGACTCAAAGATCGAATGGAAATTTCTTTTGAACTCGGTCAACCGAAAACTTGGTCAGAAAGTGATACTCTGAAGCGTCACCATCTATCAACTCATTCTTATGCCTGTGAGAAAAATAAAATCGTTCTTCCTATACTGGAAAAGTTATGAGAAAATTTTCAATATTATATTAAAGCTGAATTGTGCTGGCAATATTTGCTTCGATGGAAGGATATCTTATTTAATGAACGAGAGGCACAGGTGGCTTTTTACTGGCCAGCTTTTTCACATCTTCGCTGTACATTTTAATCATTCTCGTACGTCATCATCATTCAAATACATGAACCGCGAACTCCATCATAAAAATGGTAAAGAAAGTTGAAAGAAAAAATGCTTAGCATTACAGAAATAGAAAATCCGCCCGCCGGTGAGAAAACTGCTTTCGGCACATCTAAATTGTGTCAATTTTTCAGTAATTTTGCCAGCAGCAATTTCCACTCTTCATCGGTTTTAATAAGCTTAAATTTTGTTTCGAACATTAATGAAAACGGTTGGAATGTTAAGACTCACCAAAATTAATGATTTTTTAGTCAAAGTGCATTAAGTTCGTCACTGAAGTCATTTCGAGAGCTGAAGCTCGTAAATGAATAGGACAATAAATTTGTAAAAATCACGCGGAATCTTTTCTCTGAATTGTCACTGGAAAGTGCAACGTTCAACAAGGATTTCTGCCATTTTCCGAACCGCAGAATAAGTTCTAAAAACTATTTCATTCCAAATCTCCATCCGCGCGGATGATTGTCGATATTCTACTTTGAACTTTCTTTGTTGACAGTAGATTCAAGTTTCTTGCGGGCTCAAGTCGTTCCCAGATACGCATACTTCACCAAGTGGCTCATACAGTCGAAATAACGCTTAAATCCGAGCCGTTCTCATTCGAGTGATTCCGGGAATGTTCTTTGAGAGGAGTCGTTGTCGGGATTGCGCGGACTGGGTCGGGTCGTGGGTTCGGTCGACTGACTGCCAGGAAATGCTCGCAGCCTGGCCTTATCGCAGGTCAAGTGCACCCACATGAAAACTGCATCATCCCCGTTGCAGCAATCGCGTCCTGCCGTGCTGGCTCATCACGACCCAACGGTGTGTGCCTCTCACGAGATTATCCTTTCATCATCCTGATTGACGTGTGTCCGAGGGGAGGAAAATAAAGAGAACGAAGACTCGGCGTTTGCTGACGCGTGGTTAATGAGCACCGGAAGAATAAACTTCCCGTCCGAAACTTTTCTCCCTGCATCACTTGCAAGGTACACACTTTTCCATGCATAAAAACGAACCACGCGGCATCTCGAATTACGCCACATGCAGGCGCTGAAGCGGAAAATACTCCCAGGAATAAGGTAATTAGCAGACCAACCAGCATGCTTCTGGAGAAGACCATCTAAACGCACTTACTTCTCATGTCCGCAGAAAAGAAACGCCAATTTCTGTAGGGTTCTCCGTAAGTAATTCCCACAAGAGCGTGTTCAACGAAACAACCAGTATATTTAGGATTTTATGTCCACGTGTCCTCAAATAAAAAATAATTATGCATCACTTGGATACTTTTCTTGAGCGACGAACGGGATTTTTCCAATGGTTTTTGAAAATTTTGAACTGAAGCTTGCTTCCAGAAAAGCTGATTTCACAATCACATTGGAATCGTTCTTCATTGAGAGCATAGGCCATGAGCTTTGGACATTTTGGAAATTAAATGAAGCCCAAAATGCAGAAGAAACTAAAGAATTCCTTGAAATTGCGAATACTGTATAGTGGTGCCTCTTACAACAAAATTAATCTCGTGCAAGCACTGCGTTCGTTATACGATATGTTATTTGTACGAAACAAGTTTTTCCTTAGACTTCAATTGTAATCAACACATTTATTTCTCCTGTTGATCAAAAATTGTAAGCCTCCCCTCCAAATTGAATAAAATAATTTATTCAACTTTATTGAGGTACAGAAAAAATGCAGAAAGAAACTACGCAGAATCTGATCTTATAGCATGAAAAGGAGCCAAAAAAACGAAGAAAAAGCACTAGTTCTTCTGCATTCTGCACAGAAGATAGAGAGAACTCTGAAAAAATGAGCTCATAATTAGCCTGTTCTGAATTATGTTTTCTGGTGCTAGTGCATTTCTAATACAATTTAATTTTTTTAAATAAGAAGCTCATTTTGCTCAAATAGATCGAAATATTGAACGATGCAATATTTACATTTGTCTAAAAATTTTGGTAACGTATTTCTGTACTGCCGCAAGACATCATCCAGATTTTGGACAGATTTTTAAACTTTGATGCGTCTTTTTATTCGTGCGTCCACATGTCGCGGTCCCACTTTGAGTTGACTTTAGGGCTATTATTCTCGGGAACATATTTTGCGTAACTTGATCCTTGCATAATCGCGAAGATATACGATAATTTTAAAAATCCTCTGTGTTTCTCCACAATGCATTGGTAATTGGCTCATATTCGTCCGTCAGCTGGAAAAGCGCGTGTTGCCACGCAGGGACCGGTTTGTTTATGCGAATGGGCCTCAGGCGGTTCGCCGTCCAATGTTAAATGTAAGTGACCCGGGTTGTGCGAGGAATAGTTATAAGCACGTATTGATCTAGCATTCTAGCTTGCTATTCGACCCTGTCCAGCTGCGCCCGGGATTTTTTCCTTCTCCCATCAGAGTGGCACCGAAAAAGTTGGGAATGTTTGGTGGACCGCTGCATCGCGTGTCGGGGATCTTGAGCCAGTCAGCTCAACTCCGACGCATTGGTCACGCATCGCACGCAAGGACATCAGAGATGTACAGCAGTATGCCGTACTGCGAAACTCAAATGGATTTCAGCTGCAATTAATTCCGATCAACGAAAAATATCCCTGATCAATCATCCTAATTCTGGGCCATTCGAATGCAAAAACGATAGACAGAAAATATTGAAACGCGCAAATGAGTTCGCTGCATTAATGATAGCTGCACTTCTTTTGATAATTTCTCGTACAAAACAAAAATGCTAGAATGGCATAAACTCGTGTATCACGGCCGGCATATTTTTAAAATTCCGCTTCAGTTCCATGAGATTCGCTTCAAGCAAATTCAAAAATGAATGCATGATGAATGAAGTACTGCTTGCATTTCTTCAAGACGAGAGCCCGTCAGGATTTTGGGACAAACTTCTTTTTGTACAAAGATGAATTCTTATGCGCACATCTCAAGTTAGATATGCTCGAAGGATTGTAAATCTTTCAAGACTTCAACGTTTGTGAAGGAAAACTGAATTAAAATACAATATCCGTAAGCTAAATTATATGAAGCGCGTTTATATTGAACCTAATTTCCGGAAATTCTCAAAACATATACTTGCTCCATAGAATATTCCCCAGCAAAATTTCCTTCAATCTCGTCTGATACCTTTGTCATAACCCCAACACATGAACAACAGATTTGCATCAGCAAATTAATTTTATGTTAGAGCATCAAAGATGAAATATCAACTCATCATAAGATTATACAATTCTCTGAAATTTAAGGCACACAAATGTAGAGTTTCTAAGTTTAGCTCCTTACCAACCACAGCTAGAGAATTTTCAAAAGTCTGAACTGAAGCCAACAGTTTCCAATTCCCCTCATTGAGTACCTAGGCATTTCTTTGACAAAAGCTTATCCACTTCGAGGACTGTTTTTTTCTCTTCATTTTCGAGAAATGGGGTTTCATAAACTTCGAATAGCCTATGAGAGTTTCTTCGGGATAATCGATTACCTAAAATAATCTTATAATATATTTTGAAATTATTCTTGATGCATCACCGACGATCTCACAAATCAAAACGCACGTATCCTAGATATCTAGTTGATCAGAGAGAAATGGAGGAACTCAAATGAAAAATATGTCAGCAAGGTCGTTTTTTTCTCCACTGACAAAATGCAATCAGATCAATGGTTAATTGAAGCCCAGGGTAACTTCTACGTCATCCTAGGGCTTACCTAAAATTTCAGCACATAAAATGAAGTGACGATCTGCGGCGCAGAATCAATCCAAATATTTCCTTTTCTTTTTCTCCGACGAAGCACCGGACCATGGCAACCAGGCGGGCTCGAACCCATTTCCGCCGAAAGCCGCAGTACCGGAGCCTGGGCCGAAAGGGTTTCATTGTCCCTTTGAAGCACCCGTTAATTGCGCTGTTGATATTCCCATCGCGATGCCAATTCAGTGACGGAAACAACGCGCCAATTCCGTTGCGTAGTCTTCCCGACCGCGTTTCCCCGCAGGGTGCGGAACGTGCCGGAACTCTCATTAAACCGCGTGAGAGGCCGTGCCTGGGTGTCGCGCAATGCTTCCGGCATCTTCCCGAAGGCGATATGGAGATCCCATGCCATACCATTGGCACGCGACGAATGCGTTGGGTTGGAACCCTTCCCGATGAGTATGATACCTGGCACCAGACCGTTTCAAAACCATTGGAAAACTGACTCGCGTTCGGTTGTCTGCGAGAGTTTCCCAGCAAACCTGCCGGTTGTCTTTTTGATTACTGTACAAGTAAGTTCATGATAACTGGAACCTCCCAAAGTATATATATATTTTTAAATCCCTTTCTGAAGTCCCTTAGCAACAATATGTGTTGAAAATACAGTCAAACCCTGATAAGACGCCACCATTTGTCCAGAGCAATTTTGGCAGTTTAAAGAGGTTGGTGGTCTATCAAATACTCAATTTTAATAAAAAATACTTGATTTTCCTCAAAAAGTCATAGAGAAACAGCTTATGTAAGAAACTTCAGTAATTTTCCAAAGAATATTGCTGTGATCAATGGATTACTCTTTCAGAAAATGAATTTTGCTGCATCAATTTATTCAAATTTCAAGATTAGGTCAATATAATTTTCAACAAAATGATCATTATTTTTTTCGTGCAAATACAAGATCCTTGGCAGAAATTATAATTCTATCCCAATGTTGGCGTTGTAAAAAAGACAAAACTAATTGGAAACAGCACTTTTGTTTCATCACTAATGCTGGTGGATGGCAGTTGGTGTCTTATCAAGGTTTTCTATAGAATTTAACATAGAGATTTGTTTCATTCAAAATCTTGGTGGTTGGCAAGGGTGGTGCTTTATCAGGGGGTGTCTTAACTGGGTTTGACTGTACAGTATCTCTAACTTGAAGGCTTTTCCTCTCAAACTTCCTTAACTCGAATTTCCCGGGGCTTTTTGGCTATCATTTTTTCAGCACAAGAAAGCAAGAAGCAATAAAAAAGGAACTTGGAAGTGTTTTGAAACGGAGTGAAAGACTAATTGAGCAAATGCACCCTTGCTTCCAAGTTCAGCATCATCCTTTCAACTCATTTAAAAAGCTATTTAAGGCCCAGAATATCATGATTTACAATATCCTGCAATTATTCTTTCTTTCCAATGACAAAAATGCTTGTTTCCTCAACTCGAAACCTCCCTAACTTGATTTTTTTCTATTCTCTTGAAAATCGACCAATAAGTGGCAGGATTAAAATTGAAATTCCGCTCAAGGAGAGAAGGAAAATAACAATAAAATATTCGCGATAGAGATGCCGGCGAGGAATGAGTAGGATTCTGATTCCAAAATGAGTAGCGGATTCTGAATGTGAAGTATGTCTTGCATGGATATTATACTGTATTGTGGAAAATACTATTATACCTTGAAAACGGTTCACAGCGTGAGAAGGTTGATAAGCTCTGATACGTTAGATGAAATATATATATCACGTTATAAATTGAAAAATCACAGAAGTTTCGAAGCTAGAAAAGCTACGTCGAATTTCAAGGCTTTTTTTTTTAAGCAGAGTTAGTAGTGGAAACATTTCAGCTTAATTTTATTCAGGGGACTATCGGTTAAAAATAAATGCTATTAAATCATTGACTAAAACACTAGAAAGCTTTTGTGGTGACGCGTTTACTATTTAAAAAAGAACGCATCTAAAGATATCGTATTTCTAGGGTATAATTCAATTTCCAAAAACAAAATACATGCATCACTTCACAGCCAATTTTATGTGATTTCGGCAGATTTTCCCGGTATCAGTTTAATTTTTGAACTGGATCGCAGATATTACATTTTTCGGCAGATTAAAAAAAATACGTCCACAGCATCAGAGGTTGACAAAGTCTTCATAGATAGCGTGTTTGCAGGCATGTCGAAATTGTTTGTCAAATGAATAAACAGAAGATGGCTCATCGGTAAGCGGGGGAAATTCCGAATGGATCCAAGTGGATACGAGCACATAGGCCAATCTCGCAGGATTTATCTTTCAATTTTCGGAAGTGAACTCGACGCAGAAATCGATGGTCTCATCACGGTTGCGATCCCGCATCGGAACCACTACTTGAAAAGCATTGATCGAGCATGTACACTTATATGGAGTATCACAAAGAGAAACATCTCAGCTTACGTTGGAAAAGCGAACGGAGGGTCCACATGGATCCGCCCAGCGAGTCGTGTGACAAAATGTCGACCCGTAACGAGGAGCAGAGGAAAAGTTTTCGCGGAAAAACTTCCCGGTGGGGGGAAATATGTAGAAGCCTTTTAAAAGGGGCCGTGGGCTGTCAAGGCGGAAAACGTGCCGACATGCCCTGGAATCAGCGCTTCTTTGATGGAAATATCCCGCCTTTATTGCTGGTTGTGACAGGTGAATTTTTACGGCTACGAGTCTCCGCGGCTTCCGTCACACGGTCGAGGCATGATCTTGCGAAGAAGTCGACACCGATGCTGTCTTCGACGGCTACTTCACGTCACCTGCTGGGAATGAAGGAAACTACTTGTTTACAATCATGGATGCAATCCAAAAGCGAAGGAGCTGAGAAAAAGCATCCAGAAGAAAAACAGTGATGGCCTTCGGCGTCGGAAGCTATGCATATATGCATAATTGTGCATAAGGGTGCAGTATTTCAAAAGTCTGTTTTAAAAAATGTTTCCTTTTCTCTTTTTGAAAGTTTCACACATTATGCGATCTTTGGGTGGAAAACCAAGGCGTAAAAACAAATATCATTGCCAAACTCGCTACTTATTTGAACTGGAATTCAGCTATAAACGTGTGAAAATTCTTGTTTCTAAGCACCTGGAAGTTGAAAACAAATGAAGATTACGCAAAACTTTGTTATATCGACCATTTACCGTATAGTTGTTCGGTTCATAAAGCACTACCTGCGGGAGAAATTTGTTTTTGATAAAAGATAATCAAAATTGAGTTCGAAGGCTCTTCTCATTCGCGCGGGAACTTTCAAAAATACCCCACGTGGATCTCGCGGATCTGTGTGATGCGAGCCATTAATCCGGAGTTTCAAAATAAACTTTAAATTGTCTGAAACATTCATGAAATGTTGTTATGATCAGAACCGGTATGCATCAGAAAACGGACAGAAGCACTGAATAATCTGCGCGGGAGCGAGAAACGGGTTGTATATGGAGAGGAATGGCGCTCATTATTTGCAATTTCCGGAGGCAACCCTCTTCTTGTCGATGCTGATCGATGCAAGACCTTCGACCCGCCTCGTTTTCGCCCGGGTTGCAATATCGCACCAGACGTGCAAGACAGTTTTCGAGTCGGTCTGGAAACAGAGATTTCGATTCCCGGCTACTTCTAGACCTTTTCGCCCATCAGCATACAAATGTTTTCGAAAGAATGCTAGGGAATGGGTAACCGGCGCATATTTTTTCTCTCTCTCTGCCATCACATTCAACGCCTGGTTTGGAAAACAAAAATCACCGGGGAAATAACTGAATCATTGTTCACGAACGAAGGCGTTGCCTTTGATCTTTCGATTTTGTGAGGCTTTGAAAAGACGTGAATGATACATGGACGAATCGTTCTTCTTCGGTGAGGGAGTCAGGTTCATGACATTATTTTAAATTCAATCGAATACAGACATCGCCATTCTGAAAATAACTATTTTAACGCACTTTTTTCAGCTATTTATTTCAAAAGAGCTCAAAGTAAAAAATGATTCAAATTCTCGCGAAAATTCTTTCCCATTTTGCGACTCCTCAGTAAATTTTACGAATTCTCTTTGAATGGATCAGTCGTCAAGTGTTCATTTATTTTATTTTTATTTTCAGATGATTTCCCTTCACAGACCTATGGGAACGAGTGGCGCACAGATATGAAGGAAGCCTCGAAAGATTTAAAATTCAACTTGAACCTTAATTCAATATCCAGGCATGCCAATTCGGTAGTAAGCTTTAGATAAGCTTTAGATTTAGCTTTAGATCGATTTCAGCGAATTTCACGTTTTGAACGATATTGATGCTCTGTCGGAATCTCGGAAATCACTCGATAATTTCTCCGTTGAAAATACTGGGGAGGTAGCGTAAATTGTCAAATTTAAAGAAATAAAGCGCCGCAGTACTAAAGGGCATTTCAAATTATGCTCAAGCCCTAAAATAAGGGTCACGTACCGCGGTTTGAAATACTGTACCAGGAATAGTTGTATGTAAATGAAAATACTATAAAGTAAGCATAGAATCCCATGGGAAAGCATAAAAATTCTCTTGGGTCTTTTTGGGATTCGCAGTTCATTTTTAGTTTACACGCATTTTAGCATCCCGATATTTCCACATAAATTCAATTTAATTGTTTGGAAGAATCCAATAATTACGCTTCACAGCTTGACCTCATCAAAATGAAGCTGTTTGTCTTGGAAATGGAAGCTGAGAGCCACCAGCTTGAATTAAAAGCCCCGTTATTCGTTCAGGGCTGGAAGTCCCCGAGGTCCTGATTGGTGCTGCCAATATTTTAGAACTGGGATCAAGGAGGAACGCTTTTTCGCGACGACAAAACGTCAGAGTTTCCCCATCCGTGCCTCCCGCGCATTGTTCCCTGGAACCCGAAATTGAATTCCTCGCGCCACATTCGCATAACGAAATGCTGCTCTCTGTCACGGCCACGCGACGAATTTTCCATTTGAGCGCAAAGTCCTGCATATTCTTCAATTTTCCTTCGGATCCCGCCGAATTTTAATTTCCTTTCCAGACTGTCGTCATTCAAGAATAAATTCGAGTCGCATATTGGGTAAGTGGATGTATGCGGAGCGGCTCGGGAGATCATTTCCGTGCCGGCTTTCCTCGCCTCTCTTGGGTCTCGCGCTCTGTTCCCAGCAGACTCGAACGAAAATTGCTTCAAAGGTTGCGGGGTTAGAACTGGGTATTATTCCCCGGCATGAATGCATTTCTGACTCTTGCGCATTGGAGGTTGACGTCAGAAAATTCCTTGAACATTTCACAATCGCTGCTTCGGATCAAGCACGACAAATCTCGCGTAGCTTGTTTCAGGTCTTTGAAATTTCCATCGAATTCGCGACACGGTTCAGTTTCTGAACAGGATTCCGTCGATTGAAGTCGACAAGAACCACGTGTATCCTGCTCGCTGATCTGCTCCGCCAATCTCGACAAGGTTCCATTCGGGGTTTGATCTATGAAGTGTGATCAAAAATACGGTGGGAGCTGATGTAATGTGCCGATCGATTCCAATGCAGGAACTTTTATTGCAAAGATGGATGGAAATCATTTTCTTGAGGCGTATGTGGGGCAAACTGCATTATTTTTAGGTAAATCAATCGCTATGGGCTTATTTTCCGCAAAAGAAAATTTTGTTTTTCGTCGACAATCTTGACCAGCCCATAAAGAAATTTGTCAATGACTGAAAAAAAGATAGCAGACGGAAGCATAAACTGTTTTTATGGTAAAACCATGTATATTTCATCTGCATTGGAAATCTTGCGCTTGGCAGCAAAATTCAGTTCTAATTTTCAAATATAGGGGACCCCGTGAAAATTCAGTATTGATTAAAGGCTGAAGCATCTTATCGCACATATTTAACCATGGACAGCGAACTTCATACTGAATGAATTGTAAATTATTAAAAAAGAACCCAAAACCATAAAATACCTCGTATTATCTATTGCCCTTCCATTTGGGACCAGTTTCTGTAATCTTTACAAGATTTGCCGAAACCGGTTGCAAAACCAGCCGGGTAAAGTCAAAATTTCTAGGCTGCAACATAAATCATAATAGGCAATCATTACGCCTTCATAGTTAATCTCTTCTTTTTTTTTAAATAAACAATCAGCCCAATGTCTTTTTCAGCCGGTTTCAACTTGAATTATGGACATGGGAGTTGGCTTTCAACACTGATTATACTAATGGTTAATTCTGCATAGACCACTTGTCGCAGGGTCTTGCCTTAAGCCTTCTGCAATAAAGTTGAGATATTTTGTGAAATGCTGTGCCTATGAGCACTGAAAATGAAAAAAAATTTCGAACCAGTAGACCTAAGTTGGAAAAAGTATAATAATTTTTCTAATCCCGAAATTTTTTTAAAAACATTTTCTCCCTGACCAGGTGGAATTTCTTCTTGCATTCATAGAAATGGATTAACATTGGAGATTTCTCAATGCAATAGGATGCAAAGGAACCCTCGACCAACCAAGGGTTAATTGAAGTTCATCTAGGCACCCCAGCTTTTCGTATCGCGTCGGAGATACAGTAATTCGTTGGGATGCGATCCACGGATTATCAAAATCAACTTCGCTACGAGATTTTCTTCATATGAGTGAATGAACAGAACACTTTATTTGAAGCTTTTCAGCATTCACAAGGTTCAATCAAGATTTCCACAACCGAACCCCTTCCCACCCAACCCAAATCTACTCAATGACATTTATTCACTTCAGAGCAGTAAAGCATAAATTGATAACAAAAATAAAAGAAAATACAATACATCATGAAATACAACTGGACATCTGACATGCATGCATACACCTGTTCATTCCCTGACATTGGTAACAAAATACAGTATATGTAAAAATTAATTTAAAGCACAAGGTCTTCAGCTTGTTTCTGTATGAGGTTTAGTTGAATGAACAAATTACAGAGAATCTTTGATAAGAAATCATATAAAGCCAACAGTTCATCTTATGTGCTGTGCGCATATGATTCTTCATATACAGTACGCACAGCACATCCAAGAATGAGGAATGCTGGTACACGACAATTTTTGACCCGACTCGGGTTCTCTCATGGTCAATTAGCTGACGAGCATTACCTCCCAGGCTTGATGGCCGGCGCGAATTATTCTGATGCCCTCCTGGCAGCTTGTACAATACTGTGTGTAGCCTGCGGAGTTTGTGCTAGACGGAGCGCGTGATTCGCCGCGATGCCTGCGAAGACGCGTCAGGCGGTCGTCAAAGGCCGACCCGCTGATCGCCGCTGATTTTCGCCATGCCTGCGCATTACTCGCGCCAGAATGCTCGCGGAGAAAAGCAGAAAATCTCGGGCTTTCGCGTGCATTTCGGCGAGAGGATGGAGTAAAAAAAAAAAAAAGGGAAGAAAGTGCGGCTAATACGAACGCCTTGATGCGAGATTTTGCACCGTGTTTCATCAGCGCCGCGCGTCCGGAAGTCAGGCGTGACTCGCTCGTCAGTCCAGGCAGGCAGTTGAAGCCGCGTTGAATAATCAAGAGACTTATTATTCGTCGTGCGCGTCGACGAAAATATGCGGGGAAATTTTATCGTTCTGGTTCGGATCGAGATGCTTTAATCGAGATACAGTCACGGGTCAGCGCGCTCATCACACAAAGCGAGGCGTAATTTTTGTTTTGTTTGATGGGGCGCATCACGATGTTGACGGAACGCATTACGCCTTGCAAAAATACTTCCTTCGACAGCCATGATGATGTTTCTGCTGAATATGCCAGCACGCGTCAACGAAGTTTCTCAAGCAGAAACGACACCTGTTGTAAGAACGTGGAAAGGCTGAGCTGAACCCGGCGTGTCGGCTTGCTGCGGAAATATTTCAGGCTTCAGTCTTTCTCGGAAGACTTGGTAACTCATTTAAATTTACACACGCGAAGTAAACGTGCGAAATGCTGCATTAATGCAGAAAAAATCGTTCAAAAAGGATACTGTACCTTATTAAGCTCAGAAAAAAATTTTCGATTTGGAATCTCAGAAAATCAAGGCACCTGAAATTGGAGCTTGGATTCAATTTATAACTTTTTTGATGATTAAAAACGTAAATTCATTCAATCGTTAAATGTACTGCACTGCCACAGACTCGAACGTCGAAAATAATGTCACTATACTGAAGACGCATTCAAAGCTTGATCTCAATTTACTCATATTCACTTTTAATTTCAACAACGGAACAGCTGACACATCATCAGGTTTTTCTCCCTTTTGAATTGTGCTTTTTTCAAAAATCACGTGATGATCCCAATATTACTTGCCACTTCGCATTTACGAGAGAAAATACATTTACTCAGTGTTTTCTTTTCAGTGAAAGGACTTGATCATTCAAAATTCACGTAGTCTTGAAAATGCTTATTTTGGAGTAAAGTATTTTGAAGTAAATGACGATGTTTTTGCCAATACAACAGTCAGGCCAATTATAAATGATGGCTGAACGATTAAGGCGACTTACAGAATCAATGGCGTTTCAATTTCGCCCGTACGTGTCTACGGTAGAGTGCATGTATACATGGTATGTCAATAGCTGCATATTTAGTACAATATTTTATTGTGCTGCCTTGCTTTGGTATTTTTCTTGGTCTGATCAATAAGGCGTCGTTTCGCGCTCGAGGAAGGTTTCGTAGTTGGAAGAGGGAGAAATGAAAGGCAAAGGCCCCGAGTTTCGCAGCTCGTTGGTCACCAAAGCGCGTTTTTACTTCCTCGTTCAGACAAGAAAATTCAATCAAGAGGAATGTGTGCAGGAGCGAGGTCTTCTATGCCGCAAGTTCCGCGGCTTTTTTTCCTTCCGCGAGAAATAAATATATTCTTTATATTTGTCTACCGACAACGACGACTCCGCGACGCAGCTGACGCTTCCTTGCGCCTGCATTATGCTTCTCCTTCCCTGCGGCGACGTGATTTTCAATTCAAAAATTCAATTTCAGAAGTTTCCTTCGCTGTCGGGAGCTCCGGGGGTGCGAACGGACCCCGAACCACCTTCGGGAGGTGTTGAGAAAGCATAATTCGGATGTCTTGTCTGGAATACGATTCTGTGCGAAAGCACTCTCATTTTCACTTGAAATTCATCAGCGCGAAAATGCCTTTATTCGTCGACGTCGGTATAATGCCGCAATTTATCGTTTATATCAGTGTTCCCGAACCCATGGTTTTGCTGGTCCACGGGAAATTCTTTAGGGTGATACATGTATCAAAAAAAGGCAAGGAAGTCTGTTGTCTTTATTTAAAATTTTGGAAAGGCAGTGACTGCATAGGAGTACAATTGAGATTACCTGATGAAAATGAAATTTGGCTTATCTCATCGTAATAAAATTTCAGACAAATTTTCACCCTCTGATATAAATTCTTTCAATTTTTCATTCTGAGAAAACTTTCTTCAAGCCTATTTTCTGACTTTTTGATGACATTCAGCTCTCTTTAGCTGCTTCATTGGCGCTTAACCTAATTTTTGCAAAAATTAGAAACTTTTGATTACCTGCCATAAGCACTTTCAAGCAAAACTTTTTTGAGTCCGACAACATTTTATGAAACTCTGCCGGTCGACCGCAGAATTCTTTTTTGGGAATTTCCCGGTCCGCAAAAAATGTCATGGAAATTTGACAGTCCACTGGCCATATAAGGCTGGTGAACACTGGTTTACATTCATAAACTGCTCCTGCAGGATCAAAATTTCTTGACCCTAATTCCCTGTTTTCTCAGTTCAGTAAAGAAAAACTACCGATTTTCCACGAAACCATTCAAAAGATCGAATAAAATTGTTCGCATGCACTGGTTAGGTTTATTTATTCACGTGAAAAAATGGTCTTCGTTAAAATTCATCATCGAACTGTATTCCGGAATTCATTCATGATTCTCCATATTCGAAATATCAACTGTTTGCGACTCGAAGTCTTATTGAGTGACTGCCAAACATTTCTTGGAGTGCCATTTAAAATCACAGCATGTGTAATTCTTATTTTTAACTGGCTAAGTTTAGACGTGTTCATTTTATCTACATTGCGTGTGGAATGGATTCTTGGATAATGCGATCTTGGATCCAGCAACTGCGAAATGTTTTCAACCCCAGCCAACGTTGTTTGAATCAATGTCTTTTTCCTTCCCCGAAAGTTGTTTGGGTGTACTATGTACAGCTACAACAAAATCGATCATGATATCTTGGACGAAATTATTTTAAACTGCATGCTGTATTGCTGACATGTAACCTTTTGATGAACGGATGTGGCGTTTTAAAAAAAATGGCGTGTTTCGAAAAGGGTAGTGTCTTTAAAAATTGTAAAAGATAATACTGGAGCGAGTCGAAAACGAAACAAGCACAGGACATTGCCATACAATTCTCGATTATCAGGTATGTCATCAACTATGAATCATATTCATCACTGAAATTGTAAGTATTCATATTTTGACTATTTTATGCGTTTACCGTACAGCAGCGATGCACAAAAAATAAGACGGGAAGGGAAAAAAAGAATTTGAACCGAAAACGAAGCGGTAAAATAATCGTTAAATTCGGGCTTGAAACCAAATCACGAATTCATACATAGCTGCATCATGCAAGCTACGAGATTCAGAATGGCACGTCAAATCAAATGGCATCACCAATTTTTTCCACGGGCATCTCGTTTTTCAGTTTCTTGTGTTCGAAGCTAATTTCGTCCCAGCTGTATTGCACAGTTCACTGCTTTTAGCACGCGCTATTTTGAACACACTGTTCTAGGACACACGCTCTTTTTTTTTTTAGCGTCAGAAAAACGGCTGTCCTCTTTCAGATCGGCAGGTACTGTACTCAGCCAAAGATTCAGCCTGAACGAAGATTATTTTCGGGCTGAATGGGCGACCCGTCGATTCCGCATCCGAGGGTTCCTGTCAGTGCACAAGAATCACTAGGAGGTTGCTTGACTCCTGCATGATTAATCCAGGGCGACGGCGGCAGTCGGGCGGCATTTCGTCGCGTCCGGAGGGGGCGCCACTCAGCGTCGTGATTGATATCGTCCAGCACAGGGATCAATTCGCCGAGTCACATGGCGTCTTGCAGGCCTCCGAGTCGAGGGAAAGAAAAGCTGGGAATCGCGTGGAGGCTTTTCTTCCCCAGTGTGCAGAATTTCCTGCATGGGCGAAAACAAAGGTGTGCCGCCGGTGGTGGTGTCGCATGTATTCCCTCCTTCTTGGGCAAAATTAAACAATTCGCGACGATTGCTGCATTCATTCACCAAGAAATTACGGTACACTTCTCCCAGATTTTCAGAATTAACATCGCAGAAGAAAGTTTTCATAGTCTGATAAGCATTTCCCCGACGGGACGTCAAATAAAAGTACGATGAAATATACTGGCAAATTGAAGCTGACCATTTATTTACTGTGAAGAAAGGGAATTTATGCTCGCGAGTGAAAATAACACGTACATTTTAGGGAAGGCCTTGTGTATATCTTCTCGATATTGAATCCAAATTTCAAACTAGTTCTGAACATAATTTCCTTTCTCACTGCCCTTTCCATAAAATTTCATTTTACTATATGGGATTCACGATTTAAGAATGCGGAGAATTAAGAATGCGATGACAGCAGAACCACTCATGTCAACAAAAAATAAAAATAAAAAGTTCCAAGCGAAGATGAAAAAATTTAAGAACAGATCTATCATTAGGTGATAACTCTTCGGCGATCAAAAATTGTCGAACTACTGTATTCATGCCAAAAAAAAAAAAAGCGTGCGCAGGTGTTGAACGGAGCATCTCAATCGTTAAAAAAAGCGGCAACATTTCACATGGAGAAAAACTGTCAAATAACTTCTATATATTTTGCACGCTTTTTTATGTACAGTGTAGAAATACCGGTATATTTTCTTCTGGGTAACTGTGCTTCAGACGTCGTGAATAAGCGCAAAAACATCTTCGCATGATCCCGAAGGAAATGAGATTCATGTTACCATATTAATGGCCCCACGCGCAACGTTGTGCGTTGGAAATAAATGCTCGGAAAATTGATGAATACGAATCCAGAACCCAAGTCTGATTTGTTTTCCGACTTCTCGGACCTTTTGAATGCCGCTGGTCGAACACAGGGCCCAGCGAGTCGCAAACCGCATTCATGAGAACTCCTTTGGAAACTAGTTGGTCGACTTGATTGGGACTTTCCGATTGATCTTCTGTTCAAGCGCACAAACTCAAAGAGAAGAAGTGGGTTCAATTAGCTCAGCGCGAGTCGGGGGGTCTGGTGCAGCTGCGGATTCTAGTTGCGGTGGTAAATTCGGCTCCAAGGAGCGGATCCGCCTCTTATACCGTCCAGCCTTTTCAGCTCCACGCCGCACGCAGATAATGTACGGCACAAAAGGAGAAAGAAGATCCTAGGAGAAAAGAGGCCAGCATCTTTTCTCGTCATGATCAGGAGAACCATCAAACGATGCAGTCTCGAGGAGCCCCGGCCGAAGGGAAACACCAGTTAATTATTCTGCCACTCTTTCCTCCCATGTCACGTTCTGGAACAGGAAAAGGAAGAAAGCGGGTCTTTCATTGGCTCCCAAGGCGTTTCTCCGCGACTTTGATCCCACTGACGTCTTCCCGGCACGTCAAAAACGTGACAGGTCAACTTCCGAAGACCTCGTTTCTGACTTATCCCGGATGGTCTTCTCATTAGATGTCCTCTGGGTATCCCTTGCCCTCCCGCGCACTGCGAATCTATGAGCGGAGGGTTCTCGAGCAGTGCTCCACGGGGCCCCGCGGGGATCCGATGGAGTTCCCAGGGGCTCCGTGAATTTTTCCAACAAAAAACTAGAGCATATTGCAGAATCAGTTGTCGTCTGTGCTTAATTGAACAAAAACGGGCATAAATACGCTTGAAACTTAACTTAGATTCCGAAAAAATATTGGCAGAATGAGCTACGCAAAACAAATTAATTCGCAAAAATTGAGAACCTCTGCACTAGACTATTGTATTTGGTTTCCCATACATTTTTCACTAAAAATCTGGCTAGAGAGGACGAAGTTATTGTTTATAAATAAATGAATACTTGTTTCAGAGAATCTTCTACTGCTACGTCGCATTTTTTTTCTGCAGAGCTGGCTTCTAAATTACGGAATCAAGAAACACCTTTGAATAATGTAAAAATGGAGGCCGTCTGATTCCATGTGGCATAATTGTCATACGCAAGCGAATGAAAACGTACAACCTAAGTAGTTACTTTTATATAAATGCATCATGGATTATTGAATTGACTCCTCAATTCAAAGATGCATTTATTGAAAATTTGTGCCAAAGTGCATTTGAAGAATTGGTCGAATTTTCGCGGGAAATCCAGCGTTATCATCTTCAGGAATTCCTTGGAAAATTGATTTTGGAAATATTGTGGAACGAGCATTGATACGTCATTAGTTCCCACGTTTCTGCTCGAGGCTATTCGAAGCCGATGAAAGAATTTTTTCAAATGATGATACTTGGAAAATAATAAAATTCGCGGAATGACGTTTGGAAGAATGGCGCTGATTTTTGCTCACTATAGCGAAGAGAGACAAAAACAAGGGTGATTGACGACACGCGCTACTTCCCCGGGAAGAAACCCTGATTTCGGCAGGAAATAATAATATCTTCGTATATTGAGACGGGAAGCACAAGAAATGCCGGCAATGCTAAGGGATCCCTCTCCGAGGAAGTATCATGAATACAATCAAGACACATCATCAACTAGTTCCACTCCCCACTGTTTCTCATTCAGGGAACGAGATGACGGTCCGCTGTTGAGTGCTGCCTTCCCCAAACACGGGTGCCAGCAGGTGCCCCGGGTTCCGCCGATATGGCACATGCTTTCCAGACACTGATATTGCCTTACAGCCGCAATTTACCTCTCTTCCCTATACTGCTCTCGTACCTCCCAAGTCCCGTCTGTTCATGAGCCCCACCCTTCTATATAGAAACTCCTTTCTGGAAGAAAGACAGAATTTTATTTTGGAATGGGGTACACGTCGAAATTTCACTTTCCTCGAGCACATGGGATGACTGCTTCTTTTTTTTAAACTTCCGTTAAAGGCGGGAAGGAATGCCTGTATGGTTGTGATTTCTTGAAAAATTGAAAGCACAGAATGGATGAAAATTAATGCACCATATTTTTCAAACCGTGATATCCATGCACAAGTCTGAGTCGATTAAAGTCTTCAGATTAACGTTGGTTCGATTCACGTTTTCAGTTATGTTTAATTTCTTGGCACTATCTTCGTTTGTTTATATAATAGCGTGGAAATTCTACGGAAAAAATCGTGAAAAAAGTTACCACTGGATTACGTTCGTTGGTGTGTTGTTTTGGTTATTTTTTTAGTATCAATATTCTCGTATTCTTGTTCATGAAATTCACGTAAAATATGTTTCAATGCGCTATTTAGAAGTTTATTTTTAAATTCGACCCCTCTGATCTTGAAACTTTTACTGGAAAATCATAAACTTGAATGATATTCTACTTCTGGAAATTAAATTCTCATGCATCTTTAGACCAGTAATGTAGTTCACCGGTCACGAAGAAAAATTGACGCGGCAAAATATTTGGTAAACCTCCCTGATTTACTGATAGTTTGAATAAGCATTCCATAACGCGAATCAGTGATGTAACGGATGTAAAGTTCCTTTCATGTACCGCAAAAAAATCTTCAAAAAGGATTTTCAGCTGAGAAAAAAAAAGAACCTTGCCTTTAATGTGTTCCAAGACTCTCAGGAGACAGTAGCCAGGGCTTCATGCGAAGCAAGAGTGAAATTGTACTCGTCGATGAGAAAATCCTCGAGGGAAAAGCGGGGACCCCTTTCGCAACCCAAAATCAGCTTTCAGGGCTTCATTAAGCCAGACGTGATTCGAAGCCCAATAATCTGGGCTCGCCTCCAGCACCCCGGAGCCCCGCGGGTCTTCAGCGCCGGCAAACATCCAACTGTAAATCGCGTTTCAGGGAGAATTCAGTTTGCGTACATGACCTGGTGGAATGCCCCAGAACTAAAAGGAGGCAACAAATAAGAAGCTCCCTTTTCCCATTCAATGCTCAGCATTCTCCACAGAAATCCCACTAAACCTGATTTGGAGTTGTGAAACCGTGAGATCAAAAATCTATACGACCACGGGGAGGATAAGGCACGAAGTTTTTTTCTGCTTGCGTAAATGCAGCAAATTCTCGAATTCGGGATTTCTCTGAAGGCTGCCGCATCAGAGTTCTTCAGCTAATTGAAGACTGCAAGTATAAGTGTAAGTCTTATATATTTCAGGCTGCGATTTGAATAAGGACTTGTATAACAAGTTCCCATCCGGAATCTCATCGAATGAATCACGAGATTCACGACGTATACGAGACTTTCCAATTCTTCCGATCAAATATTCCAAAACAATAAACTGTGAGTATTTTTTTAATTAGGGAGTTGATATCACCGGAAAGATGGATCAAGGGAGGAAAGGAGATTTTATTAAAATTTGCTGGGATTTTTTTAGACGTGCGAAAATATACTATAACCAATATTAGATAATGCATGAGACGGCTTGTGCTCGAATAATGCGGATATATTCGCCGCACCGGAAATTTCTTAGGGAAAAGCTGCTTGTTATCGCGGCTAAGCGGTAAATAGTTTACACGCATGCCCTTTTCCTCAAGCCCTCGCCTTGGTTTAGTCTAAACTTGATCTAAATAGTTGAAACCACGAGAATTCTCTCCACCTCTCAAAAGCACGATACTATGGATGGAGACTTTCGGAAGCTCCACATTTTCTGCTCCCGTGAACGCAGCAGGGGTAATTAATGCTTGCCAAGCCTGATCACTGGAAATGGTGCAACTGCAGTGATGATGATATTTGTTCAGGGCTTCACAGCTCCATCAGAGTAAATCATTGACACGCGCCTTTCATGGCGATCTTCTGCTCCACGTGCCTCACCTCGTCGCACATACTGGACAGTCGTCTGCTGCATCTCATTCCATCCGATAAATACTTCCGCGCTTCCGCCGGAACCAATTTTTACTCCTCATCCCGCAATTGGCGTGTTTTTTTTCTCTCTATGCGAGTAAAAAGTTCCGCATTCATCTGAGCCAGAAACAATTTTCTTCCGGCGCATAAGTTCTTCTTCTGGTGGTAAAACATGGTTGCTAGGAACGGGTCTGAAGGACTAGTTGAAAAGGTCACATTAAGCCCGTTGATGCTAGCGGCAGTTTTCTTCCCCCCCATGGAAAGTTTTTCAACGTAATGCAGTGCTTCGCGGGATAAATAATGGAAGCGTCGGCAGCTGTTGGAGGCATTTTAAAGGCGTACGGCCCCGAGAATTATCGCTCAAGACAAAAGGAAGTCGTCTTCCAGAACGAAACATTCTCGCTGCAGGTTGCACAACGTTCAGTAAACTTTCGAGCAGTTGCTTCAGTCATGCAAATATATTCCCAACACGGCAAGCATGGCTGCAAAAAAATCCATTAAATTGTATATATCCTCCTTGGGAAACAGCTTACGTTTAGCGTTAATCATTCCTGATTAACCAAATTAAAACGTATCGAAAGAGATCGAAGTCTACAAAAGAGCAAGTTTTGCAGAAAGTGTATGCAGTGTTTGAAAAGGAGCAACAAATGAATTTAGATTTAAAAAAGAAGTTGGAAGTAAATTTAGACAACGCCGAGCCAGGGGTACGTGCATGAGTTGGGAATTTTCTCATTAAAAAGTTTATAAAATCCATTTTATTTGTTCTAAACTCCCAATGTACACAACTCAACTCAAATCGAACTTTCACACACACGCACACAATAACAGAACAATCCGGTGTTCCGGATTTGAATATTTTTTGAGCAAAAATTGAGAGAACACACACCTGAATGCTTCCATTGTTTTTGGCAAGTGATGCAAGTGCTTCGGTGATTTCCTCATTCTTCATAATTCAGGGGTTTTCATCAGTGGGTGAAATTAATTTAAATATGGGGAGAATGTGGTTCTCCTATGGCAGTGCACACCAACCAATTCAGACCCGCGGACCAGCAGATTTCCCTAAAATTTTCAGCGGACCAGCAAAGTTTCATAAATTTTGCAGACTTGAAAAAGTTTTGTTTGAAAGAATTTATCTTCAGTATTTTTACAATTCCTACATTTTTGAAAATTAAGTTAATAAGCGATGAAGCAGCTATACAACGTAATGTTTTCAAAAAATCAGAAAGGTGGGCTGGAAGAATTAAAGGTTTCTCATAATGAAAAATCGAAATTATTTGGTTTAGTATAGGGAAAATTTTTCTGAAGCGTTATACTGTACTAGGAGAAAGGTCAACTTTCGTTTTTCATCATATAATTTTAGCTGCCATTGCGTTTCTGAAATTGTAGATGGAGATGAAAGAGTTCATTACTACCTTTTAAAAAAAATTAAGGGAATTTCCCGCGGACTGGCAAAAAACGTCTGCGGACTGGCGGCGGTCTGCGGACCACGGGTTCGGGAACTATGGGAAATCTTTTTTGTCTACTAAATCGACTATCATTGTCCAGTTCTTTGGAAAGTGATGAATTAAATTTAGTGGAAATATTTCATGTTTTTGCTTCCCTTATACAGTGTACAAGAGCAGGTTAACAAACGGTTGGTTGCGAACATGAAAATTGGGCTAGATAATTGATCTTTTTCTTGTATCTCTTCTAAAACCGTAATTTTATGCTTATATTGAATTATCCATATGCTAAAATCAGAAATATTTTTTTTAAATCTCTCCTCTGCAAGTTTGCCGCTTGAAGGATGAATAGGAGAAGAGAACCGAGAGAACTCCTTGAGTTCCCGCACAGGATGACTTAAACTGACTTGAACCTCAAAGAAAATGTACGATCCCTCGATCCTGATTTATTTTTCTCTCCAGCATTCTCCCGTTGGGGGAATTTGTTGCCGGGGATCCCGCTCCGGCCAGCGAGAAATCCCAGAGATCCCATTTCTCAGCTTCTATGGGGCGGGCTTTGTTTCGTCCCACCGGAACGAAACTTTTAATCGCTCCTGGTCGATTGCCGATTTGGGGATGTGAAGTCGACTACCATCAGTCGGGCGATCGAGTCCCACAGAAATCTTTCGGGTCCAACGAGTTATACTTTCCATTGATGCCGTTTTCAAATGGATTTGATATAAATGAATCAAAAATGCTGGGAACCCCCTGAGAAATTCATGAAATCAGCTTCCAGAATTTATTCGAAGAGTCAACAATTTCAAAATGAAAACAAATAATATATTCTCGACAGTATTCGGAGCCGCATATTGCATCAAGTTTTTTTTTTTTCGATGAACGCGGTTGTGCTGTTCAGATCAATGCCTCTACTACATAAGATTGCGTTCTAGCCTCATTTGTCATGCGGCATGGGATCTTACTCGGTACTTGACCGTAATCTTGGCTATAAACTATGAAAAACCGCCTCAAAAGCAATATAAATTGACGTCACAGGCCCTGTTCTCCGTTCCCTCATCACTCTTCAGGGTTACCCATTTTTAAATCGTTCGGTAATCATCAATCCGAACATAAATTATTGAAAAAATCAGAGAGAATATCCTTGATTTCAGCTTTATTGCATCTAGATTCTAGAGAAGAAAAGGTAATTGAACGATTTTTAAAATTAACACATGGTGGAAATAAGCCCAACGTTTTTTATATTAATTGAATTGAATTAACGACGTGTTTACATCTAATTTTGCAAGTTTAGAAGTTTGGTTTATGCATCCGGAAGTTCCAAGTTCGTTCCGGAGTAGATAAGCATGTTAGAGTTGCAGGTCAACTTCCTGTTTCAGAAAATCTATATTTTCGCAACTCAGCGCAGAATGATTGCACAAATGAGTCCCAAAAATTGAGCAGAGCTTGTGTTTTGCCGATTTCATTGATCGCCGTTAATTTCAGAGAATCACAATTCTGAAAAAACGTAAAATTCCGTGTGATTCACGCGTTTAAAATCTTGTTATCGACTAGTTCAAGCAGATAGATGATAGACCTTCGTCGCATTGACTGGCGATCGTCATATTCGAAATCATTGCGGTTACAGACGCTCAAAACGACCTGTAAGAGGTCGTCTCATCGGGAAAGGCCCAGAAAAAGTTGGTCCAGAGAAAACGCGACAGTCATGATTCCGATGTGCGGAGGGAACTGAAAGTGTTCTTCACCAACTTTTCCGTCCATCCATTTTATTTTTTCGTTCGCTTATTCATCCAGGCTTCAGTGCACATGTTCGCTTGAAACTTTTGACGAGCCACGGGAAGAAGTTTTTTTTTGCCATACGTCGAAACGAATGTTGGTGGACAAGAAGCAGCAGCAGCGAACAAGAGGAAACCAAACCGGCTCTGTGGGTGACGCAAAATGGAGGGGCACTTTGGATCCAACTGATACGTAGCAGTGACCTTTTCTGCTAAAAGCAGAGGGATTTGAACTTTCCGTAATGCTACATGTAAGCCCTGGCAACACACATTGAATGCTGTATGGCAAAAATTCCCATTTCAGTATAATTATCCCAGTAAAACTGCATAAAGCCCTTACCTTAAGGTTTTACCTTTCCAGCCGAATTTGCGTCACAAAGATTATAATTAAGCGTTTTTAATCTTTTCGCTTCCTTCAAAATGCGGAAATTGTTCCACTCAAAAGAATAACCAGGCAGTTAACGTAATGGAAATGTAAAACAAATTTTCATGCTACTTGCCATGAGCTTCATGTGATTTCAACATGAAACAAAGTGTGTCAATACATTCAAAAGTAATCAGGCTTCGAAGAATTTCTAAAGTTTTGGAAATTGACTGCAATAGAAAGCACTTGTAATGCATGCAAAAAATCTGGGTTCAATTTTTAGCGGAACGTGGGACTTAATTGGGTGTAAAAAAAATCAATTTACGAATTAAGAAATGCATCGAAATATGGTTTCTCTTGTAGATAACTTATCTACAGAACAGCTAGACATATTAGGTATTTTCAATGATTTTTATTTTTTATTTTTTTGGGACCGAAAAGCATCTGATCCCCACATCGGGGATCAGACAGATGATATAATGTGCTAATATATGAACAAAATTGAGAGCATATGACCTGCATTTTTATCGTAAAAAATTAAAACCAAAAATTTGAGTTATTTTTCAAAGCTAATCTTGTTATTTTTATTTTTAAAAAGTTTACTACTGCATGTAAATTGTCACGGTTTTTCTTTAGTTGCTAAGCTGATTGGCGTTAGAGCCATCGACTGACTTTTCAAAGCTGCTCTTACCATGCTCTTGGAATGAATAGTTTTTCAATCATTCATTCGGCAAGCTAGATATGGAAGACCAGATAATTTGTCAACAGACATTGCTGCTTCAGTATTTTCTTGATCGAAAATTCCTCAAATTGTATGCAATACCGTCTGCAAAGTTCCTACTTGTTTAATGAACTTCGGGCGGTTTCATACAGTAGATATAGAACGGTAAACGAAGTACGGTATTCGCATTAGAGTATTACGAAGTTCACCTGCTTCGGTTGACGCGAGGCGAGTTTTTAAAATGCGGATTTCAGATTTGGATCTTAGGTGGTGCAGGAGCGATAGAATAAAAAATACTGGTACTTGTTCCTTTTTCCTTCAGGGGTTTGTTCCAGAGGACTTGGAGAGCGAAATTCTGTATCGCTGTCTGGCGAAAAAAAAAAAAACCGAGATACATGGCGGCACAACTGCCTGAGAGCAGACTGCAACACGAGCAATCTGGACTCGGGATCTTGGCACGGTCATTATTTACCGCGGTATCGAGCAAAGGATGTTCGCCGCCTTGGGGCCGAAAATCAGCCATCATATGCGACTCTTGCCCAGATAGCACAATATGAAGGCTATAAATCCACTTCAGAATTTCGCTTTCGATACCAGTTGCCCTGGGCAGAGTTTCCCGTCGCCGAGAAGGCGTCATTATTCCTCGACACCGTTCTCTGCAAGAAACAATGTGTACCGCGTTCCACGTGGAGAAATACTAGACGTTTTGTTGATGGGTATACTGAACTTGATTTTTTTTGTTTTAGATGACCTCGTCAGGGATCTCTTGGATGATGGATGTTTGCCGCGAGTGCATTTCCTTCCTGAACTGAGCTTGATTTGTTTCTCGAATGAGATGCAATATTCCTGATAGATACGCAAAATCCTTTTTCATTGCATTGAAAAGAATCAGAGGCATTATTCCACGCCAGACAAATTCGAAGCGCATCTCATTTGAAATGTAAGAACAGCGCAGCATTATGATAAATCATTGATTATTACGTATCTAGATAACTCAGTCAGAGGCCATTATTTATGAAACTACGCACTAAATACCGTTATTTTTCGAAGAAGGAGGAAGCTAGATTTACGAAATCAAAGGGAAAATTACGACAGTATTCATCATGTTTGAAATTACCACATATGGGTGACCAGAAAAAAGTGCGAATTTCATGCAGAAAAATCTCCGGTTTGGTTTAAGGTTTAAGCTGACAAACATGTTGAAAGAAGAAAGCGTGGAAATAATGGAAAATAAATCATCGTTCAATTGGGCAGATGTCCAATGAATGCAATTCAGTGACCAGCATGCAAAAAAGTACCAGTTTTAGTCTGTTGGGGAAACATTTAAAAAATCACATCTTCATTCACGCCGGTTGATCATCAGTCAACGAAAAATAAATGAAAGCAAGAAATTTCCAGAAAAAGAATTTCCTGAAACTTCAGTTGGAAGTGCGTTTGGTATACGTTGATATGAGTCAAAACCGGTGTACAATAGATTTACTGCGATCAAATTTTTTTTTCGTTTATCTCTTTGATTCGCGCAAAACCAAATTTGGCAGATTGTGAATAAAAATTCTCTGACTACTCTGAAATACATCATCAGTATGGAGTCGACGTAAATAGATATTTTCTTGGATTTTCGCAAACAAGTTCCTCAAAGCCACATGTAACTGGGAACTGGGACATGAGTAGCACAAACCCCTTCGACCCCCGTCGGGATAAATCTGTCTTCGAATTTATTTTATTCAAGATTACTGTTCATGCTGGTCAGACAAACTTCTACTGTAAAGTTGAAGGCATTCTTCGAGAAGGATTTAAATTAGCTTTTTCAATTTTTTTTTCAGATATACAGCACAGTAATAGCCAGAGAAGTTCATGAGATTCTTCTGCCTAAAAATTGATTCTTTTTTGTAGCTAATACTCTTAATATTTATTCCAGCAGATGAGACGGCATTTTTCCTTCGATAATTTCCAAGGGAAATCCCGCTGCTACGCTGCTGGACGAGAAGCTGCAATAAAGGATATAGTCGCGTCCCATGATTGAAAATCTTCCCTGATTGATCAAAACACTTTCCGGATTGAAGGTCTAGTTTTCTAAGGGGAAATTATTTGTGGCTTGATTGCTCATTGATCTTTTATTTATTTTTCTCTCGGTCTCTCTCGCCCCGCCGACGAAGTCGGATTGATTGAGCGCGGAAGCAAGAGCCGTGGGTACGACGCGGGGAGAAAAGTAGGGAATCCCCGGCACCGTGTGTCAATCAGGGTCATGCATTATTCATGCAGTTGCGAGTCGATGCAGATTTACCATCCATTCAATCCCGAAAGGGGGGAGAAACTTTATTTTTCCAGTTTCAGGAGCGTTTTCATTGCTTCCGTTGGTGGAATAAGTCCATGTGTGGCATCCACGCAGTTCCCGTTGATGAACTGCATAGAAAATATTGCTTGTTCTCACTACTGGCAAGCATTCGTCTGTTACTTTCTGGATAGTAATTTTGAATGCGCTCATCAACACTCATGAAGCTTCACTCATTCCGTACACGCCATTCGAAAACACATAAAGTCTTAAAGTACTGTAGATGTTGTATTTTCCATGTGATGTGCGAAAAAGCTGCTTCGAAATCTTAAAGCGCGTGGATTTCTCCATAATAAGCGAATGTTTCAAGTCCGTAAATATTCGTTATGAACAATATTTTCAAATCAATCCCATCATGTCATGCCATTGAATGGAAAAATGGTCATTCAAGCATGGACTGCCAAATTATAATAACAATATTTTATTATTCCCGCACACTTACGAAAGAATAGTTCCGCGGAGGCCGCTTTGGGTAGAATGCAGTATCCCCTTTCTGAAGGAACCTACTTTTTGAAGGGCCGTCGGGAATCCTTCACTTCCTGGAATTTTCGCTGTCTTGAAAAAATCAAATAAGCGGGGCTAAGCTTTTGCGCACACAGGGCCCAGTTGAGCTTGGTTATCTCGAAATGTGAAACAACACGATGAGAAAACGTCTCGAATATTTCCCGCGTGTTGCTTCGACAATGGAGTAACACATGATCATTCAAAGGAATCTTTCGGGTTTACGTGGTATTTACAATCACGAAAGCGGAGTGTTATTATTATTTTTTTTTTTTTTACTTTCCAGAAGACCTCTGCGAACGACGGAGATTCGATATTTACTTGCCGGGGCACAATAGAAAAACTGGGCCTCGCAACACTCTGATCGAGTTTTCTCCTGCTGCTCTGATATCGGCTGCCTTTGACCGGGTGGGGGGGGGGGAATGCTAAATGATCGGGAAATCTCTAGAGATCCCACGCGCTGTCGATGAAGAGAAAACGCCCGAGTCCGATGAGAATTCGATTGCCCAATAGCCACGCAGCAGCGGCAAATCCCCACGGACTGTCTTCCGTGCAAGGCTGTCTTCTCGTCCAAGCACGCGGCATGAGCTTTGGCGGACGCCAGCCCCGAAAAGGCGCCTCGAATGGCGGAGAAATGATCGAGAAGGATATTTTTGTTTTTGTTGTTTTTGCTTGGACGGACGCCGGCGTCTCTCGAGTTCCCAACAAAATTGGCCGCTTATACCTGGCCCGAATTCCAGGACCTGATGACCTCAGACTGTTGAATTCTTCTGCAGCGAAATCTTGAATTTTTTTTTAGAAGTTTGCGTGCTCTGCAGATTGATTTTTTTTTTCAAATAATGATAGGGTGAACTTGGAGAAAGTTCTGGGTTTTTGTTTACTTTCTCAGAAAAATTTAGCCACAAATGGAAAAAGTGCATCTTTGAGTCTGAGTTTTTTGTATACCTATAGGCTTATCTTGTTGATTCGTTCAAATATTAATTGTTAGCTTAAAATACAGGATATAATAGCTTAGAGGTCACTGCAGAAAAATTACGATTTCGGAAAATCGCGGTGACTTTTTTTTACATCGAAAAAATCTGTACTTTTCCTTCCCCCCTCTATGCAGGGGTTTCATAACCTTGTGGGAAGATGGAATGTAGACCCACCCGAGAAAAAACCGACTTCGTCATGGGATGGACAGGAAGCCTTCGCCACACGTCTTCTTTGCTGATGAAGAAATAAAAGAGGCTAATGATTAAAAAAAAATTCAGTAAACAGATTGCAAACTCAAGAATGATTGAAAATAAGGATACAAGTTCAATTATGAGAAGATATCAGACGGTGCCTTTGTTAATAAGCACCCTTTCATTAGCTTGACAAATCGGAGGGCTACTGTTAGTACTCTCCCCAATCATTTACACTCATTAAAAATCATCATTGAATACTGTACAGATATAATTGATATGATAAAAAAGGGAGACTCGATGAAACAAAGATTAATTATGTTTGATTTTATTAGAAATTTTTAATCCAATTGCAATTGTGACATCAAAAATTTAGACATGTTTTTCGTGAAATTGCAGACACTGCTCGAGTTATTGTTCCCTGGCATCATGCATTTTCTCCGTCATTTAATTCCCGATGTAAAAAAGACACGAATATTGTATCAGCAGAGCCGTGATTGGAGAAGATTCAAGTATCAGGATTACGGAGAAAAAATACTGATTATAATATCTCACACGTTCTCGGTTCACACAAACATGGTACTGCTGTGATCATGAATCGGAACAAATCCTCCTGATGCAGTCAGTGATGATGTGAAAGTCGAAGGGTGTGGAGGACGTAATTGCCTTAAACCCTCTTTTTAAATCAGGCTGCCTTTTAATGCAATGTTTTGGAAAAGGTAAGAAGGTATATAGGCACTTTTCGAAAATTTCAATCTCAAGAACTGCATCCAACGTTTTGCACAAGACCTTTATTGCTGTGAGCAATGATCGTTTCCATTTGATGTCGACTGGCGCATGAAAGTGCTTCTAAAAATATTTTTAGCATGCATCGTAAAAACGCATTCGTACCAATGTGCAACAAATTGATGAGATTTCTCTCACAGTGTAAATTCTGTAGACAAAGAAATTTATTTTCATTGAGGACATGTTCTGTCGTTAACATCTTCTCCGAGTTTTCCAACTAGGAAATAATTTGGAAAACTATAGTTAATAATTTATTTATTTTATTATCAATTAAATTTACCTGCGTTCGAAATTATAGGGTGATATTTACAATTTAAACAATTACAGCTGAAAAAAAAAGCTTAGGTTCAATGATGAGCAAACCTCTCTTCGGGGTTTCAGGGTAAATATATACTCATGGGAAATATTGTGCATGAAACCTATATTTCTAAATATTAACTATAAGGCCAAATCTTCTCCATTTTTAAGCAGTATTTATTTGGTCATCCGCTCTTTTTTCCATGATTGTTTTTAGAACTCGGTGTAATTTTTTTTCATTTGATCCAAGAGGCATAGACTTTTTGTTCAGCTTACCTAAATGATGCAATAATTCTCCAAGTCTTTGCATTATTTTCTTGGGAAAAGCGGGAGTTGTCTGAAACCGGCATTGGGATTACGCGAATGAGCCTTATTTCATAGTCACGGCTGATAAATCGAAAGGATTAGGAGTGGTACCCGGAATGCCGGTGGGAGATTCAGATTTATTTGATGACCGCAGTTGCGCCCGCCAAACAACCGCCTTCCTTATTCGACCCGAGCGATAATGTGGCCAAATACTCGAGACGTCCTGGATACGGCGTCGGAGATCCGCTCTGCAAATATTCCGGCTCCCGAGTGCCGAATGGCCGTCGCGGGAATAGGGTTGTTCTAGAAATATCCACGAATATGACAAAATGGCTCCTTCGTTTATCGGCCAAGTGCCTGGTTGTCTCGTGAAATCCCCACTCGAAGCTCGCATTGTCGGTCGGGATATCAGGGATATAATACCACCGCTTCGAAAAGCAGATTTTATACACAGTTCATCAGAAATTCTCATTTTACGTCGATAGATGAAGAAATGACCGAGTTTAGCGTATCTTGAAGGAAACAAAACTGAGTCGCAACTTTTGGAAAACAAAACCAATATGGATTAATCAATGCCAATGAGCAATGTGAAATATTTTTGCGACATTTCGTCGAATTCGTCTTCAACCTTGAATATTCGTTATCTATAGCTCCATTTCATGGATTATCTCAGTTTAAAACTTGCTTTCTCATTTCTGAAGTACTGTACCTGTATTCATTGGATTTAAAAAAAAAGACCCGTATATATGCTACTATGTCCTTCAAAAATCAATTTGGTCAATAAAAAAAAAAATTATCTTGATGAGAAACGTTCTCCACGCAGGTTTGGTGACTGCAATGTTTTTAAGGAGGGACTTTTTGATGCGGGGAAAGCTACATTTTTGTGTGGCCAGATTTTCTCCCGCTTTACGACGAACTTTGTTTCTTACCCTCGAGCGAAGTAATCTCGACAATGCAGTTACTCCGGGAAGTTCTATAAATAACACTTTTCCCGATTGCAACGAAGGCTGCGACGCGTTTGATCCTTCCCTCCTTATATAGGTTTTCCGAGGAAGAAAGCTCATTTTCATCCCCCACTCTCATGCTCTTGGGCTAATTTCTTTTTGAACCTCTAGAGCTATAGAGCCTATGAACTATAGAGCCTGTCACGGTAGGCGTGATTTCAAGAGCTATGCGAAGAAATCATTCTTCCTTGGGCGTCTTTCCTTTGATTTTAATAGTAAGTCAATGTGCTTCTCGATGGTGAGAAACGTAATGAAGGGTCCTTCGCCCATTTACCCAACGACTGTCGGGTATTTTTGTAAACAATACGTTAGTGATGATATTTTTCATTTTAATTTTTCCAGCCATTCTGCTTCAGTATCGGTCTCTGGTACTGTATCAGGATACTGCGCTATTTTCAATGGGATAAAATCAAAAGCTTTTTGGGAAATTCGGATTCTGCAGAAAATGATAAAAATTTGATCAGTTACCAAAATACCAATAACAAGAATGATACATGTGAGGGAATGGTGTTGGTCGGAATTTAAACAATGTGGCTGAAAATGGTACTTTACATTTTTTTAGGAAGATCAAAACGGAGAATTTATAGAGGCACGAAGATGAGTGAGGATCCGCGATGCGCTTTTTCGATGTGGAAGGACTGGTACTGTAATTTGCGCGGGTGCTGTGTTTTGGAATATATTCTCCCGCTGTTTCTGCTTTTTCTTCAGCTAAATTTCCTCAAGATCTCATATCACACAAAATTAGCTTTTGAGCTAGATTTAAAACCATATGGAATAAAGGCCACTCTTATTTGAAAAAAATCCCGAATATTCTGGAAGAAGATTTTTCCTCAATCAAAAGCTCGGTTGTGGAATGCGAACGCTGGCGGAATAATTTGTTCCATCATCCAACAAGTTTTGCATATTTCGATTGAAGCGCGACTATATATTAATCAATTTTATTGATGCAGCAGTGTACATTTCTGAATGTAGCATACGTGAAATTGGCATATTTTCAGGCAGCGCTCAAAAGCTGTGAAATATGTATTTTTTTTAGCGTGAACATCCGATCCCAAGTTCTCTGCAAATTTTAAATTATTATCGGAAACACAATAGTCCAAACTTGTATGCATTTTTTCTTCGCGTTGAAGATGAAAATCAGCCAAATCCTGCGAATTTCAAATCTTTACGATTATAATAGTCCTGTTTTGAGGGAATTTTTTTTTCTCTCGTGTGATGAGGACTATTTTTTTACGGCCGTTTTTGAAATATATTCTTGGAAACACAATAGCCCAAATGTTTATGAAATTATTTTTCTCTCAATGACGACGAAAATTAGCCGATTCCTGCGAAATGCAAAGCGCTGCCATTACACTAGTCCTGTTTCGACGGTACATCTTTTCATCCACTCAATAACTGCGAAGACTTTTTTTTTGCTCAGCTCTCCAGCCGCAGACTTGATGGTCGTCTCCTTCTGGAAAATGTTCCCAAGCGAACGTCATGCTGCAAAGAGCAGGAGATTTTTATTCGAGTCTTATATTCATGCGTCGCTTCTCGGAGTTTTCACTCCTTGCTGAGAAAGTTTCTGGGTAAGGAGCAGGAAAGCTGTCGTCTCGAGCAGTAACAAAGAGAGCAACAAAAAAAAATGTGTGGTGGTGAGAGGGGAGGGGGGCAAGTGAGATGCGTCATTTGGAAGTTCGAGATGAGCTGCTGTATGTACTTGGGCGATACGAGTTCTTATTTCAGCGCTGTACAAACGGCGGAATGAAATTCCGCACAGCCTCTCCCGCTGACAAAAAAAAAAAAAAACGGGAATGAAGAACCCCGGGGCCCTAAAACCGCCCACAGCTGATCCTCAAAAAAAAAAAAAGAAATTCGTTGCTTGGAAAAAGAAATAAGGAATAAAAAGACGAGAAGACGAAGAAAGAATCGGTCTTTTCCTCGGATCGCTGCTTCCGTTATTATTGTGTGGGCTCTTTCTCGCTATACTGCTAGTTGGACGACCACCACCCGGGCAGCTGGGTTCAACCGATTCTTCCGGCATTCTGCAGTGGCTGATATAAATTGTTCGCGCTTCGAAGGCTGGGATATTTTGAGGGGATCACACAGTGATCCGTTTTCTGCATTTAATGACTCTTTGAAATGGCATCACCAGATAAATTTATTGAATTTTTCCCGTATTCTTACCCCACGATGATTGAGAATTTGATAACTGAAAAATCAAGGTCTGTTCAGTTTTTCACTCGACCTTTATTTTTCAAGTGCCAGCTAGATAGGCGATTCGGAGGCTTGACCAATAATAATTCAGACTGCACCAACCAGTTCTGCAACTTCTGAGTGAGTATGAGCACAATTGACTCGATAAAATTTCCAGGTGACGTTCTAACGAAAGAAATCGCTGTATAGGGGGCATTCCTGTGTTAGATTAAAAAAAAAACATTCCATTCTCAATTTTCAAAAAGTGCTGCAAATACCTCAAAATAAGTAGCTGCGTCGGAACTTAAATGCAATTCCCAACTCCAGCAGAAGTTGAGCTAACATAATTCAGGTTGGAAGTAATAGTGAAACTTAAAACACATTCATGGAGCATCTATACAATAACAACACAAATCTTGGTGTTTGTGACTGCAGAAATTCTCCTCAGGATAAGCAAAATCTCTGATGACATATTAACTATTCTCTTAAGGAAAGATAAGATAAAATTTTGGAGTGCCCTTGTTTAAAAAGTTAAATTTAGGAAAGAAGTGCTAAGATCACATGAGTAAACCCCAAATGAGCACAAGTACAGGAGCATGACGTGAATGTGATTTATATTCTGGGCCTTAAATTGTTCCTTGAATTGTTCCTTGAGAGCATGAGTTGAAATGATGCTGAACTTGGAAGCAGTGGTTCATGTGCAAAATTAGTCTATTACTTCATTTCAAAACTCATTGTTACTTTTTATTCGTTTTTTGCTTCCTGTGTAAAGAAAATGATAGCCAAAAGGTCTCAACATGTTGAGCTACAGAAATTTCATCAGGAAAGCCTTTCATTTAGTGAGGTTTTTTAACAAGTTCTTCCTAAGACAGGGACTTAAAAATTTGAATTACGTAGGTTTGACTTATTGAGATTCAACTGTATAAAGTGCACTATCGGTGCAACACACAGCACACAATACAAAGCCCAGAATCTGAAATGGTCCTCACTCAGGTCAGTTTTCGTGTGTGCAATGAATGGACTCCAGGAATTGAACGGAGAAGAGGTGATGAAATTCTGAATGATGTTGGAATGCCGGAAGTAGTGGCGACCAGCATCACGGCTTCCGAGTTAGGAACCCCAGACGGTATATCCCATCGTAGCCCCCCGCTCCCTTACGCTCCACTGTTGTACGTGTAGCCGAATTCCGGATATTCGCGGAAGGGAGGAACTTCATCACGCGGATCCCCCTGACGCGGTTTGAACGATGCGTTTGCTTTCCCCGGGGGACTACAAAAGGTGATCAACAAAACCCGTCATCGCCTTCCCGCCGAATGAGTGTGTTTTACAGCCCTTGTCCCAGTTGGGTGTGCGACGACGAAGGCTTTTTATTTTCCGAGCGATCCGTCGAATGCTTCATCCGCGCAAAATGAACTTTAGGCCCCCGCGACGCTTTTACTACACTTTTCTGGCCCATTCATCACGACCCCGTGATGGATGCTGCCATTCCCCGACCTTGACGTCGTCGTCAGGACACAAAAAAAGCATTGACTTATTCTGAGTCACCCGATTGATAGTTTCAAAACTTCAATGCAGCTGACGAAATCGTCCGAGTCGAACACTTTCGGGATTTCTTTGATGTCGCTTGTCTTTTGAAGTCTCAAGAACGGGGCGGGTCTCTGCTGCATAGATGTGGGGAAATATTGCATGCGACGATTTCGTGTGGAATAAAATCCCTGAACATTGTGCAGTGGACGATACGGAAAAGAGGGGCTCTTTTTTGCAAGAAATAGCTTTCCTGCCGAATTCCGGCTGCGTTTTATGGCGGTTGTCGTAACTGTCGCGGCGGAGAAGAGCCTCTCCTTTTATTTCTCACTCCGGATTTCTGGAATCCCAGTAAAGGATATTGGGTCCGGAATACCATTCGGTCAACGAATGACGTCTCGAGTGGCTCGGACGAGTTTATCCGTGGTTTGAACGATGCGTTTCCTTCCTCGCCATCTCGAGCACTACGAAAGGTGATCAATAAAACCCGACACCGCCTTTGCACCGAATGGCGAGTGTGTTTTACAGCCCTTGTCCCATTTCCGCCCTGCGCCAAAGAACTATCTCCCCAGCTTTCATTTCCACCGGAAATTCGATCCTCACTGCGGCAGGAATCAAGAGCATCCATTGCTGCCCAGTCGGTAAAAGCATCAATGCTGGCGATGAGAACGTCGAGGCGGGGCAGTGGACACGACCTGACCCGGGATGAGGTCCAACTCGGGACGCACATAGCACAGTCGTCCAAATTAACGCGCGCAGGAGCTGAATCAAAGGCTTGTAACAAGATTTAGCTACAAGGGAATGCGATTTTCTCCGCGGATTTATGCCAACAACAAAAAAAAAGAATGGAGGAGTTGCTCGGGTTCCAGAGCGGAAAAAGGGTTCTCTGTCGTGCCTGCGACGTCCATGTTGTCGGAAAAACCGAGTCAGCATCAAGCGCTGGTCACAATCCACTCGTGTTTCAGGCGCTTCATCCATAGCATGTCCGAGAACACGGGTTCACTGATATTTTCCTGCGAAGACGAAAAGGGCTTCTCTGTGGAAAAAAAAAACACAAAAACAATTCAGTGTTCCTCGGAAACGACGACCTTTTTATTTTTAACCAGCTGCACCTCTTGAGAATTTTAATTTTAAAAAAGCGGGGCATTTGATACGCGGCGCTGACGGTCACGGAAGTTTTCCTTCCCGAAATTCGCATTGGAAAAATTCGGGGAAATCTCATCAGATCGTGAATGTAATGTGATCCAGCCGTGAAATCTGGGGGCTGCTGAAAAGCCCAGCGGGGAGGCGAAAAATGCGTCGGAGCAATAGAATAAGTTTCGCAGTCGTTTTGAGGAAGCACAGGGCGGCATTATTGCCCAGTGGGTTGTGCATGATGTAGCCGTGATGGATGAGGACGCTGCCTTTGCGGAAGATATTCAGCACTTTGGTCCGGTGCACAAAAAGCGGCGCCGGCATAATCGACGCAGCGAGAGCGAAACAATTCGCCAACGACTGCCAGTGCCTACTCGAAACGGCACAATCATCTGGGAGAGTAACGCAACAACTGATGAGTATCAGTAAATTGCGCAGGAAAAATTGATCATTCACGTGCAAAAAAAAAATTACAAAAGTTGAACTCATCCAGAACAGTGCATGCTGCAAACGGTCGAAGGAGAAAAACAATTTTCAAGACATCAAGCTCAAATTAGCATTTTTTACGATTCAGTTCCTCATTGCAAGACGATGATGAAGATTTCTTGGCTTTGTAGCATTAGAAGAATACATGAACAGGGTTCGAAGGTTTGTTCAAAGCTTAGCCTATAGGTCTGCATTTTTCTTTTATTTTTTTAGCAAAACACTTCATGCTTTTGCAAATAACTGGTATATTGTTTGATAGTTCTTGCTTAAATGGACGGAGAGCTGAAAGTAGACTCGTTGTGAGGATGTGATGTCAAATTACCGGATTTGAATGCTAAATGAAAATTCAGGCATTGACACGAGATGACGAATAAAAGCTCCTTAATTTATTGCTCCATCTGAAAACAACTTTCTAAAAAACAGAGGATAGCCTGCAGCATTTTTCCAACATTAAGACCCTATGTGATGGCTAGCTAGAAATTTAATTTGATTAACAGTAGCCCAATTCAAAGTTGAAATTGCCAAACCAAAAATCATTACCAAAATAATTTACAGAGGCTTTTCTCGTCGTTGAGCCCGCTACGTCACCTGTCATATCCTCATGGATAAAACCATGCAAATCTTCGAATTACCTATAAACATGATGCGTTTCTGTTCAACTTTCCCAATCTCGATTATTATTTCGCGGAATTTGGACAGGATCTATTCGAATGCCCGCTGCGCAGCAGCTTCAAGAATCATGCATTTTCTTCTCATGAGATTCAATTCACTCGAACATTAACAAACGAAGGCTTTATGCAGATTTCGCTGGATGTGCGAATATTTTCCTGCATCTCGTAGAATATGGTCGATCTTCTGAAGCACAGCCAGTAGTTTTGTGGCCCTATGAACGCCAAGTTTCTCTCGCTTGGCATAAAGGGAAAGGCTGAACAAACATCCAGGGGTTTAAGTTCTTGAGGGTGTTTCCTCTCTTTCTCACTCGAGCCATCCTTCCTTTCCCGGGGTGGAAAACCTCTGAGCTTTTTCTTGTTGACGCATCCTTGTGTGTCAACACTCTTGATGGAGTCTGGGCACTCAGGAAGTTTGCCGCGCGCTGCCAATTAGCGGAGCGGCGATTTCGGATCCTCGGTGCTAATTTGACCCGCAACTTCCGGGAACTTATTTTTTTTTTGTTCTAAACGCATTCAAAGAAACGAGCCACAGTGTTTCTGGTAACGTTGATCACGTAGAAGAACTTTTCATTTTGCCACTGCAATGCTTACTTGTTTGACCCGTGACTGTCAAGTCCCAAAACGTTGCATTTTGCATTGTTTAGTGGCGACCGGAAATGATTCATCCAATGGTTATACTGTGCCTTATTTGAGCTCTCCATTGGGAAAGGTTCTCAGTGTTAGAATGTCGCCAAAAAACTGTAAATTGAGGTCTCTGAATCATATAATTTAAATTTTAAGCAAGAGTTGGTCAAAAACCATGAAAATAAAAAATAAATAGTTGTCCTTCCTAAGCAATTCAGCAAACAATTTTCTCAAGAAGTCAAGGATCTCAATGTGGGTCATGAGTGAAAATTGGCAAGTGTCACGTCTGCATTTCAGACACACGCAGTCCTCTCTGAAACTTGGTACAATAGGTGGTACCCTGCAATTTGACCCTAATCCATTGCTGGACTAGGATTAAATTGTGAAGCAGTCAATTTGTGAAGCAATGTCAAATTCAGTGTCTTCTGTATGGTATTTGATGTTTTGAGCCCCTATGTGGGTCAAATTGCAGGGCAAAGGTCAAATTGCGAGTCAACCTCCTAGAAAATTTTACCTGCGGGACAGACAAATTGTGGGGTGGTCAAATTGCAAGGTACCATTTATTGTGGAGGGTTTTCAAATTCTACCGTTACTGTCTTTCAAGTGGTTTGATTCAGATTACAAGAAAATATTGTTATTCCAGAAACATTCTTGGTATCTAGGATTTGTTTTTAGGTTTCTTCCGCTTAATTGCCTTTTTCCTTGCAAAGGAGTGCATTATTATTGCCAAAAATTATATTACTTTCTTAATTGAATGTTTTATTTTTCTCTGGTTAGTCAAGACAGCAAGGTCGACAGCCCTATTGTAATTGACACGATGCTCATAACACGACTGTATCGAAAGGCGGAAAAATCTCTTACGAAATTCGAATGTGGGATTCCATGGAGTGAATTCGCCGGATTCCAGGCCTGTTTGTGACTGCTGCACTCATGAGTGGTTCGAGCGTGTATGGATATCCCGGATGAACGGCTATGACAGCAGCAGCAGCAGCAACTTGAAACCGGAAAAAGAAGCCGGAAGGAAGCGAACTCAGGAGCAGCGGCTGTCAATCACTCATTTTATCGGGATTTCCCGAACCCGCTGTAGCCTGGAATCGGCGCATTCATGCACATCGCCACGCCTCGTAACTTTTCCGGCCCGAAAACGTTTCTTGCACGGTATCTTTTCTTATGCTTCATTCTTCTTCTCTAAGCTAGCTTTTCCCCGGCTCCTTTATTGGATTCCTCGCCAGGCTAATGCGTTTTCTTCTCCCCGCGTTTCTTCCTCTTCTTTCTCCTCGTTTACTGAAGCAAAAATATGACAATCATCGGTGGACTACACAAGAGCTGTCAAGCGACGGAAAAGGTTTTCCTGGAAGACCACGCCTCGCTATTAAGACCCATTTGATGTCCTGAAGAACGGAAATCGTGTCTTTCCTACTCCCCTTTACCCTTTCATTTGCATTTCCGATATTGAAAAAAAGAACTACTCGTTGTTTACTATTGGTAGGTTTGTCTTATGGTTCTTTCAGAAAGGTAGTAAACATTACGGGTTTAGTCAAGCAGACTTATTACAAAAGCTCAACCTATTTACGTCGAAGACCGAGTGCGTATTTTTTTGACCTATCCAAAAATAATAATAAGTACTATCACTAGTATGATACGCAGGCACCACCCGTGGAAGAAATGGGTGTCTTAGATACCTTTAATATTAGCTAAGGGAATGTGGAATAACCCTGGTATAATTTCTGCATTCAAATGGCGCAATCTCACTCCTGCCCCCTCAATTTCCTTTGGTACGTTGAAATTCCGAACAATTTCTTCGTCCTTGAAAATTGAAATTATATTTCTGTTCATTTTCACCTTTCATGAAGAAGACTCTCGCTCTGATTAGAATGTTTTATTTTCTCATTCAAAATTTGAATTTAAATTCTCTGAGGATGGGAATTTATTTTTATGATTCATATTATTATACTTACCCACGAAGTCTGAATGAAGATTAATAAACTTTGATATTGCAAAATGTCGATAAGCGTACGCATAACCGATGACAGACTATCGCTTATTTCCCTTGCTCGAAAAAGTTAAAAAGTGTTGACATTCATCCATGTGCAGTTTCTCTTACACCATTCCTACGAACCTTTCTTAGCATGATGGTAAGAAAATATTCCTACAGCAGAAATTTTCTGCAGAAAACCCCAAAAAATAAGTAAAAAATCAGAACATTCGTATTTGCACTTTAGAAATGAGTATTGGCTGGCATTCGTGGCCCTAAAAGATGGCCTGAAGCATCATTTTGTATTCATGGGTACTACTAGAAATTGATATTACGGATTGAGGTGAAAATCCAAATTCTAATGCAAATATTTCATTGTTGGAATCGTTCCAGCATCTCCTGTATCTGTTTCATTTACTTGTATTATGAGGAGTCTGCGTTTGCTCGAGTTGTGTGCAATCAATGCGTTACGGCGATTAATCCATGTTTCGCCCTCTCCTAACAGCCCATCTAGAGAAGACGAAGCCCTTTTCCACTCTCTTTCCAGTCCTTTTTGGTGGGTTTCGCTTGCAGGCAACCCCGAGCATTAACAGCAGCTGTCGTGATTTTGAGGGGTGGGAGACTAACCCGCACGACAGAATTAGTACTGGACTTCTTCTCATGAAG
>CAJPEX010000639.1:7268-89402 GCA_905338405.1 Notodromas monacha
TTTTGAGTATACTGATGCGAGCCCGAATCAGTATTGATGATGCAGTCCACATGATACGAAGGTTGGTTCTTAAAAGATGGTAAACAGCCAAATGCTGTCATTGGAAGCGGATGCAATTTTTTTTTTGCTCCTCAATCCTTCATTTGTGTCTAATAAATGTTTCATACACTACTCAGCTACAAATGGAAACAAGAAGAAGACCTCATGTCCTCATGGTCAATGTTCTCCCCCGAAGTGAAGATTAATGGATCAAGAGGAGCTGCGCACTTGCATTCTCTACAATCAATATTGATCCATTGAAGAGGTACTTGAATGCTCTACAAACTACAATCAATATTGATCCAATAAATTTCACTTCAGTGGAGAACATTGAGTGTGAGGTCTTCTTTATTGGTTCCATCTGTAGCTGAGTAGTGGATGAAACATTACATCAATGAAGGATTGAGGAGCAAAAGAAAGCATTGCATCCGACTAGAAAGACGGCATTTGGCTGTTCATCATCTCTTATAACCCCACCCTCGTATATCAAACACAGCATATACAGCAGTAAAGTACATCTATATCGCCCAGCACTCAATTACAATGTGGGTTTTGGTCACCTTTGTGAGGATTTGTAAACCCCAACGCTCTCTACTTATTGACGCTTGGCAGGTGTCGCTCGTATCACTTATCAAACCCAACTGCATGGAATACTACAGTGCAATACAGTAATATCATTCCTACTTCTTACTGTCTTAAACTTCTGCTATTGTGCAACACAGTACAAATAAATAGAAAAACATATGCGGCATTTTAATGTCAAAAAAAGTTTGGAACCTGCATGGGAACCAGCAAACATATGCAGCAGTGGATTACATTCATTTTTGAGAAAAGGCTCCATATGATACCTTCGACATTAATTTCACAGAAGGGTTGTTGAGCAGTAAAAGAAATTGCTTGATAAGCATATAATTCTCAGTTAAATAATATGTAGTTTAAGTATATATTATAGTACTATATACAAAGCGTATGTATNCATATGATACCTTCGACATTAATTTCACAGAAGGGTTGTTGAGCAGTAAAAGAAATTGCTTGATAAGCATATAATTCTCAGTTAAATAATATGTAGTTTAAGTATATATTATAGTACTATATACAAAGCGTATGTACTGTATAAACCACTTCTGTATATGCAGTATACTGCACTGTGCAGTACTGCTGAATATCCAATCAATGTCCTGATGTTGAACCTCAAAAAAAAAATGCCAGAATATAAGCAGATGATCTCGAAAAGCACTATATACAGTAGTCTAATAAGTAAAAGGTATACAGTATTACAGTAATTCTTAAAAAAAACTATCTATATTCAAAATTACGATGTTTGGTATACATTATTATGATTATATATAACTGTTGTCGAGAATATATACTGAAGCGAAATGATATTGAATGCAATCGAATACAATGACTCGTATGCTTTATTGGAACATGCTTATGTTTCTATTATATATTATTACTGATTTATCGAGTAATTTTGTAAATTTACTCCATCGAAAGTGCTATAACAACGCGGCATCACATTTGAGCAGCCCATTTTTAGATTATATATACTAATAAATATATAACTCGTTGTCTATTATATATAGTAATAATATATACTAGAAACTGTACAGTACAGTATGATTTATTTAAACAGTGATGGAGATAAAAAGGCATTCATGATGAATTATTATGCATTCATACGATTTGAATTTGATCAACAAAAGTAAATGATACACTGCCTGCCATTTTCAACCGTTTATATTCACGCGCGGTTCCATTCGGCAATGAAAATAATTCAAATTCTTAATGGATATTCATTCCAACGGAGATATTCGATTTTTCGGGAAATTGTGCTGAATGCATCAATTTTATTTATTCGGCATAACTAAATATATGATAATAAGAAACGCGTGTATACAGTATTATACAGTATACAGAAATGGATTTCACAGTTCAAGTTCTTTATATACTGTATACTGTACTGCGTCTTCCGCAGCGGGAGACAAGCTCGTTGACGAAGTACTATAGAACGTTGACTGCGATTTTATTCTTGTCGCATGCGCCAGAACTTCGAACTGATAAAGAGAGCTTTTCCAGAGAATCACATACGAGGTCGCTCAACGGATACAAAGTTGTATATGTAAACCTGTGAACGCCCTATAGTGTGGCTAAAGTAAGTACCGCACCATATGAAAGCTGCAGAACTTGGATTAAGATAAGGAGTTCACAAAGTCCTTCATTCGTCAATATGTTGCAGCATATTTATCGCCGATGTAAGTATATAGCATGCAAGCTCAAATAAGATTTCAGCTGTGTGCGTTTGTACTGGTTGTTCTCCAACTTCAAGATAAGAGGTGATGAATATGTATATATATATACAGTACTTCACGCATGCCACAAAATGAAAGAGATCAAATGTTTTTTTAAATACGATAAAGACGTCTTATACAGTATTATATTTTCTAGCTGATGATATATTAGGTACTGAGACCTATCGCTAATTCAGGAAAATAAAATTAGTCTGTAACTCTTTATTCCGAGCGTCAGAGTCGAGGTGGGATATGGAATAAACTGTACAGTACTGCTGCATATGTGTGATTGGATGACTTCACAATTGGTCTAGGATAGCTCCTGTCTTAGAAATTCTCCTTCTCCTGAAAGTTGAAGTTCCTGAACGAAGAGAAGTTTGAGACAAAAAAGAGTCAGAAGCAGAAATAAATCTTTGAAAATATGCAAGATGGAGGTTTAGTTAAGTTAGGTTCAAATGAAAAGAAAACACAGTAATCAGCCGGTTGCCCAGCCTGCCCCCGTTTATTAGGGGCTGAAGTTTAAGGACTTTTATATTTTGGAATTCGTATCTAGAGTTCTAGACAGGTTTTCTTCAAGAACAGATTTAAAGAAGTAAGGGTTTTTGTAAAACAATCTAATCGCATTCCAAGTAAATTCTTAACTCGACCCAAACGCTTTAAAAATCACGGCTGAATGATAACTTTCTTCTGATTTTGTCTCCTTTTATTAATTTGCGAGCATACTTCTTGTGGTTTTTGATCTTCTCTGATTGGCTCCCATTGGATCAATTTTTTGTAACAGTTTTTTCTTGTTGATTAAATTTGCGGTGATATTTATTTATTATTACTTTTTGGATATTTTTCTGGAACAGTTCCAACGCTGTCAATCTTCATATATCGTCGATGAAAAATTGCAGAATAAAAAAAAAACTGAGAAGTAAAGCTAATTTTTCTTGCACAAAAATACAATCCTCAGGGAATTTTGAGCAAGAAAAATTAATAGTATGTCGCCATTTCAACGCCTTTTTTCTCTTGTTGATTAAACAAGGAAGGGGTGACCCCCCCCCCCTTCCTTCAAAAAATTCACAATACAGCAGTATGTGAAAAAGAAGACATTCTATGAACAAGAAAATTTGAATTTTTCCACTCTCTTGAGAAGTTTTCAGCACGCGGAAATCAGTGGAAACTTCCGGCCCATATCAATCGGAAAACTTTCACTGTGTATCACTTGGCAGTATTAAAATAGTATTAATATAGTATTAATAAATCCTTTGAAAATCAGAAAAATACCAGCGTCCTAAATCACGCGAAAATGAAAAATTTCACAATTTTATCAAGTTTATGGAGATACAATCTTGGGTAGAACTGCATGCATGGGACAAAGCTTTTACCTAGGCGGGTTCCCTTTCATTGATTTTTATAGTTCATAATGTACAATACAACATCACTTGAAATTACTGTACTGTGGAAAATTTTTTCTTTATAGAAACCATTTGAAGGACTCAGGGTTGCCTGAAAATATTGATTCATACAATACTTTTGAACAGCATTACAGGAAGGCAAGCATAGAAATGTACTGTACTCTCTATTCAACATTTAAATAATACAGAGAATAAAATTTCAATGCCTTAAATTCACCTTCTGCTCTGTGAGAGAAAAAAAGCACTGCAAGGTACACATTGTTTCAAGTGTTCTCTGGTTTCAGTGTCCAATCTCGACAATAATGATCGATGAAGACACTTAAAATTTTGTTTCCTAAATTTTCTTTTTCGCTGAAAAAAATGTAAAAGGAGGCATCAGCACGAGACTTGAAAGGTTAAAAATCTGTCTGATTTTGTTTGATACACATAAACACGCTGTGTATTGTGATCTTTCTAGGGCAGTGTATACAAGAGGGAATCGGATTAGAGCACGGCGGACGATGTGAATCAATATCGAAAATTTTTATTCGAGATTCATATTCTCGCATATTAACGACACATGAAACACTTTACATGCAGAAGACGGAAGGCTTTAAAACAAATCAATGGAAAACAAAGGGGTCTCAGTAGAAAATAAATTATCTGCTAGTTCGTCGTTAAGCAGAATTTCACATGTATGAATAAAGAACACATTCATCTTTCATTTGCGCATATACGAAGCTCGATTCAAAATTACTTTCTACGCATTAAAATAGTTCCTCATAAATTGACACAAATTGCTTGTTACGAGGAGTTAAAACTAAAGTTTGCGGTCAAAACTTCCCTATACCATATATTCAGCACTTGATATCATTTCAACGTCCCAAAGCTCTCGCAAGGAAAAATGTGCGAACAAATCGAAGCGATGAAACTCGACAATGCATCTGCAAATAATTGCAGTAACAAGTAATGCCCAAAAATAACATCATAAAATATACTCGAATCAGGGTTTACCATTTGGTTCGAATACAAAATTTTGTCCAACAATTCAAGAACTTCGAAGAACAGTGTTATCATACGGACTTTCAAGAGTTTCAGACTTCCAGTCACAGATTTAAATAAATAGATTTCATGACCCTATAAGCGCGTAAAATCAAAAAAAAAAAGCGAGATCGTAGTCTTGAAATGTTATGCATATCTTGGAAATATACGCTAATTATTTTCTTTTTAGCACAGCCTTCGAAGATACAGAAATTCGCGTTCATACTTCAGGTAGAACGAAAAAAAAGCTTGAAAGCTGAATTATTCCGTCAGAAGCGGAAGAAAAATAGTATTTCATACCAAAATCGTCGGCGAATTATTCACGGAATTCTGAAGGTATTGCATATAAAATACGATGCATAATTACAGTCACCACACACAAAGAATAGAAAATTGGCAGCTGAGCCCAGCCCAATTGTTTCGGCCAATTTCTTTCAAAACTTTGCTTGCCTACACACCGGGCTTCAGGTTAAAACCGGGATTCTTGAAAGCACATTTCGCGGAAACTTTAAAATTTCTTTCACCCCGCACCCCTTTTTTTGAAAAGGACGTTTTCCTCAAACACATTCCGTGCTAATTTCAACCGCTCGATCAGGATCAGGATTCAACGTGCTGTACAGTGGATTTTTGAAGGAAATATTCTTGGATTGTGGCTTGACTTTGGGTCGATTCCATTCGGCTTCCTCGCTGCTGCCCCAGATCACGTAGACGACATTCGTGATCACGTAGACGCCTATGGTTAACCAGAAAACCTTCGCCCAATTGGCGAGTGATTGCTGATAAAAAAAAAAAGAAATTTAAATCAACAGTAGATCTTTACACACACCAGATCATGATCATCAACTTTAAATGTTTACGCTACAGGGTAGATGAAAAAAACTCCGAGAAATTTACGCATAGGCAGTTGAGTAGGAAAATAAATCGTACAGCTCAGGTGATGCCTTGCTATAAAAAAAATTGCTCATTAAAACTTTTTTTTAAATCTTCAGGTAAAATCGAACAGAATTTTCTTACTTTTCGTACACTTCGCCACAACGACGTTCAGCATAAAAAAAAATTTATCACTGATGTCGCTTAAAATTCTAACACATGTCTTTTAATTTATAGACAAATAATCAAAACAGTAGATTTTGTTAAAACAGTAACGTGTGTAGATTTTTAAGCTGATCAGATTCAGCAATGTGCATGAATCCTCCATTTTTTCGTTCCGAAGCATTTCCTGCACAAAATTTGCGAGAAGTGCTTCAGTAGGAAGCAGCATCGAACATCCTCTACAACATGAAAGATTGATTTGAAGAGCACAGAAAGGACCCCGAATTCCAGGAAGTAGCAAAAATGATCATTTGTAATAAATGATCAGGTGATTTTTCACCTGCTGCTGAAAACTTCATTGTTTTTCGTGAATACACGCATGTACAGTGGATTTTTTTTAATGTTTGCAAGGTGTTGATAAGGAAAATAACCTGCCAAATTTATAAAATTTATTCCATGAGCTTCCATTTTTGGATTTTTTCCTCAATGCAGAGAAGACTTACTGCCAGTGATACACAGAAGAGATCCGTAATATTTTTCAGCAGTAGTTACATTATTTAAATTTATTTGATTAATCCCGTTTACTGCCAATTTGCATGCGAATCACAGATGCCATTGATTCCAGGAAACACCCTGATTTAGCATACAACTCGTTAAAATAAGTGTTTTAAATTTGCGTAATTACGTGAATGTACGCAAATGGCCGTAAAGGCGTCTTTATAATTATTAATTCATTTATTCATCATAATAACCTACTTCTCCTTCCATGATGATCCCGGAAGTCAGCGGCGCAATGAATCCAGGAATACTTGAAAGCCCGTTTGTTATGCCAAACAGAGTCCCTAAAATAAATGAAATCAGAAAACAAATTCATTCACAAGCAAACGAGACATAAGTCCGAAGTTATCATCAACGAAAATTTTAGAAAGATATCAGAACTCAGAAGGCTCAAAATTGATTTAATAAATGAACACGCACGAGTAGGTTTTCAAGGATTTAAATGGTAATTCACGAACCTTAAATGACATGGACTTGTATAAAAATACCGTCCAAGTAAAATACCTCGATAACTCAAACCTCCCTGATTCGAATACCACTACAGTATATCGAATTTTTTACGATTCCTTGCCTGATTCCTCTCAAAACGATTAATTTAAAACGCCTCTATATAGCTCGAAGGCTTTCATCCTCCTTCCACCTCTGTAAATCGAATTTTCTGGAGGCATTTTCTTACTGACACCGGAAAGAGAAAAGCAAATACAAATTCAACTTGATGTTTTTTTATACTTTTGAAAGGAAGTGAAAGATTAATTGAGCAAACGAACCCCAGCCTCCAATACTCCAGCATTCCGTCAACCCATTCCAGAGGCAATTTAAGGTATGGAATGTCACGAGTCACAATTTCCTCATATGTTTCTTTCTTATTTCCCCCAGCACAAATGTTTTTTTTTCCCCTCACAACAAACCTCCCCAACTTCAATTTTTTCACTTGTCCGTTATTGAGGTTCGAATCACAGAGAGGTTCATTTGTAATCCCTTACCAGCAAAATTAGGAGCGAGATCGATGTGGTTTGTTAAAACGCCCGGAAATTGTCCACCTTGAAACGCTACGGCGAAGAATAAAAAGAACAGTGACCAGAACTCACTGCACCCAGCATAAATTAGGCCAACCAAGCACAAAGACGGTCCAAAATGAGCTGCAAAAGATACGACGGAATACGAAACATATCATTCAAAAGCACCACGAAATTACCATGTATAGATGCAAAATTTGAAATTCTCAAGAAAAAAATTGGCTCACAGAATGAGTTCGCGATTTTTCTCGTGACCGTTGAACTAAGAACATTCTTTTTCCGTAGCAAGTCATTCACGTTGCTCAGGGTCATGGCAAACAGCCACATGGAGAGATACAAAGAAGCTGACAAAAATCCGTTCTGAAACAACGAGGCGTATTAAAACGAATAAATCTACTCGCATGTTTTTCTCACAGCCTTCAAGTCGTAGCCCAACATCGTTTTCAAATAGGACGGGATCTCTGAAATCAGCAACCAAAACCCGTAGCTTGTTCCCAACTCAGCCACGATAATTGCGAAGAACGGTTTCGACGTCCAAACTTTTCTCCAAGGGACAGGAATTACCTAAAATAAGGACACGATGAAGATTTACTTTTATACCGCATACAGTAGAAAATTAGGTAATTCTTTAATCCATAGGCAGACTTCTCAAGAAGTAAAATTTCGTTGCAATAAATACAGTGCCATTACATCAAATATCTAGTATAACGAACTTATTTTGATCAAGTCCAGCCGACAGAAAGCCCATAGATTACACGTTAAAACAATCTCATCATAACATACTTTCCAATTCCAGTATGAAACACTTTTTGAGGGAATGTTGAATAGATTTTCCAAGTAGAAATTTTCCGATTAAGTCAGGCGCAGTCTGAAATTTCCAAGCCCAATAAGTCCAAGTGTGACTGAGACTGGTTCTATGGTAGCATGCGTGGAAACTGTAATCAATCACAAACATGCTTCCAAATGGTTCCACACACCATCCTCCAAATGAAGACCTTGGTACAACTCATGGAATGCATGATTCAATCTAATTTTTTCAACAGATCATTCAGTTTTTCAAACAATAATAAAAATATGAGAATGCAAGAAAATCAAGATATAACTGATTATAACCAGGTCTCATGTGAACTTTTTTCAAGTCATTAATTTTGAAAACCTCTTCAAAAGTATCTAGAACAACTTATTTTCTCTAAAGTCCCCAGAAGTTCGTTGTAAAGAAATTTTACTTTACAGGGTGGGCCAAAACAAAATTGAACCGATTTTTGACTTGGAATAGCTTGGTGGGAAATTGAGCTGTGACAATGAAAAAAGCCCCAAGTCAAAGCTTATTCAATTCTTTTTCAAATGGTATGTAGTTTTATGGTTCCAATTGCTACAGAATGGTTACAAGAATCATTTGAGTGAAAACTTTCACAAACAAATTAATCAGGCAACTTTTTCCGCTAAGTTGCTGGTCTGGAGAGCTGTTTGCGTGAATAAGGAAATGCAGTTTGTAATAATTTAAACAGAAACTTCATTCTGTTTTGTAGAGCCTGCACATGTTCCCAAAATTCAGAAAGAAGGAGAGAAAAAGGGGGAAGGAAATTGGAAAGATAGGATAGATAGGAAGAAGTTGCCTGACAAATTTTTTTTCTGAAATTTTTTACTCAAATGATTCTTGTACCCATTCAGTAGCAATTGGAACCATAAAACTACATACCATTTGAAAGATAATCGAACAAGCTTTGATTTTATGCTTTTTTCATTGTCACAGCTCAACTTCCTACCAAGCAATTCCAAGTCAAAAATCGGTTCACTTTTTTTTTGGCCCACCCTGTATATGGAACTTATTGAACATCCCCCGGAATAAAAATAAGACGCACATCCCCGTCTTCACATTTCTCCGTTCCGATCGAATCCTCAATGTACTTCTGCTCCTTCGGCGTAATGGTTGGATGTGCAGCCGGGGAGTCGTAAGCATACATCACCCAAAAGACGCACCAAATCAAAGTGACGCCGCCCAAAATGTAAAACACAGCCTCCCAGCCAAAGTTCTCAATGATCAATGCAACCAGAGGCATTGTAATCACGGTTCCCACTTGCACTCCTGAAACACGAAACATTTACGCTTCAAAATGTGGCATACAGTACTCGTGGATGCACGCAGTAAATGAAGCTAAAATAAAATCGTGCTATTGCAGAGAGAATTGCGCGGCCAACCGATCAACTTGTCCTGCGAATATTCAAAAAGTTGGCTTTGAGACAACCCAGTGCAAAAAAACAACAGCAATGAGAACACGGCGATGAAGAAAGATTCCCGTTCGTCAACACAAGCATTGAGACAACCCTGCGATTGAAACAAATTATATGTATGGACGATTATTTATACAGTAACATATTTACTCAAGAACCACTCGCACCAAGGGCAAAAAAAATGAGGTGCGCGTCGAAGTCGTGGACAAATTTTCTAGTACGTTTCTAAAACTTCAACCTTTTTTCCACCTGAAAATTGTTTTCAAAGTCTTCTTTTATAATGATTCATTAAAAAAACAGTGCATCAGCAGTAGTAAAATTTACAATAAAATGTGAGTGGACTTATATTTCGATGTTTGCCCGATGTATTTTTTTAAATATGAATTTTTGGAACTGAAAACGGAAGTGGACATTTTATGCTGGGTTGATTTTTCTTTTCTTTCAAAAATGTGAGCTAGAAAAAAAACTAAGGTTCGCGTCTTACTCGAGGCTCCGCGGTACTCGAGTAAATGCGTTACAAAGAAGGACTTGTGCAAAATCTTTTTTTTTTTTTGCGTGAGCCAGTGGGGACTGCCAAATGAACTAAGATACAGCACATGCTTCTTTTTCAGAAAATCAACTTCGGCTTCTGACAAGTCCCTGAAAAGCAGCTAAAGGTCATTTTTCAAATGTGAATGCGGGGGTTATTTGCGATTTGTTAACCCAAAATGAATGAATATAACAGCCAATCAGAAAGATCTCTACGTCAGGTAAGACTTTTCATTTTTCGGGCATAATTTTTGAGAGACCTCAGTTAAACATACAAAATAATTATCAATAAAAAACCAGTCTATATTGATATTTTAAACGTGTTAATGCTCCAGTGTTTCTGCAGAAAATTGTTCCAAAAAAGCAATTTGAATTTGGGCTAACGCCGAAGGTCTTTCAGAAAAATGTTCTTCCACAGATTTGGAGTTTTACAGAATCATCTCGTTACAAAAAAGAGTTTGGACATCGCCGTGAAAAGAAGCTTTATTGTCAGAAAAATTCGTTAAAACGAAATTGAAATAAAATTATTGAGACTAATGAAGAGGGACCGAATATTGAATTCCGTTGTAAGCATTAATTCGTTAAAAAGAGATTCTACCGTATTTTCAAGCAAAAAATGTTTTCTCTCCGGTGGGATTTTCCTCTCTCCATTGCCTGTATCGCGATAAAAATTGTTGGTAAGGCTGTGTTTGGACAAGAATGAACACAACCTCCAGCTTGGTGTAGTGCGTTAACGCTAAAGAGGAACATTTATTCATCATGATAGAGCAATTAATGCCATAAAATTATCTTTACGCCGCATTAGTACAGTAAAATTAAAATTTGCGAAAATTATCGAAAGGCGACTGAGTCCATTTATTCCGTCGCACAGCCAGAGGATCGCTGACCTTGGATATAAAGCAAGATTCTTTCCCGCGGTTGTAGAAACTCTCTTTTTTGATCATCGAAATGCATCTATTTAATCAAGTTCCTTATCTTCGATCAAATTCAAGTGCACAAGTGCTATGATGTCACGGAAAACTCAGAAGTCAGGTTCGGGGCAAAAAAAAAAGCATAGAAAACAAATTTTCTCCTACGAAAAAACTGCTTCTCATCCGAGATCTTTTTTTTTTTTAGGTCCAATAATATTTTTCAAGATACTGAACTGCAATGCATTGCAATCAAAATTTTCCTCACATTGACGAACTATAAACTTGAATTTTCATGACATTGGTAATCATGGACATACAGTAATTTGGCAGACGAAAATATGCAAAAAAAGTATTAAAGATAATCGGGACTGTATCACGCACGTCAAAAATTCAATTTTCATCTTGAATAGGTTCAGAGGGGCATTCTTCAGAATATTTTGCAAGGCACTTTGAAACCTGAAGCATTTCAATTCATTTTCATCAATAATTCTGTACATGTAATGCACATCAAGGGCAGGTAGTTGAAGTTGAGAAGATTGGCTTAGAAATATGCTCGCTTCATGTGCTGAATTTACAATTGAGGTTAAGATAAAAGTTCAATGCGTGGTACATTTTTCTTAATACAGTAACTCGCTTTTTCATGCACAGTATTTGTACTCAATTTAAGGATTTTTCAGAAGTTGCTTCTCCGATTGCGGTACAAAATTTGGAGGTCTTTTTCGTGAATGTCTTTGCGGTGAAATTTTGGAAAAATAAAACCTTTTTTAGGGCTAGCATAATTGAATTAAATTGTGCACCATTAAAAAATCTCAGGTCATTCCAATCTTCAACATATTTTTTATAAAAAATCGAATAAATCAACGCATTGATACAGGCTGCACTTCATCAGGGCTAGTCTAAATACAGTAAGTCATAGAAATTCACAAGGTTGGTGAGTTTATGACTAAGCAGGGTGAATTTGTCCATTTCATCAAGTCTATGGAAATCTCAGTTTCTGATAGGAAAAAAAAAGGATTATGTGCGAAAAAATGAATCAGTGAACATTACAATGCAGTTCTAAACAGAAAATCAATTTATATTTTCAAAACGCATAGACAATTCAAGTGTGAGCTTCAGCAGAAAATTAGTTTTCACGCAAACAATTTCAAATTTTCGTGAAAATTCGAATGTTGATTGCGGTACACTGTCATCACGCACTTGAAAAAGGTAACCCACAAGCATAAAAAAATCCCCAGTCTTTCACAAATTTCTGGGGAAAATGTACGAATAAAAATACCTTCACAAGTGCTGATCAAGTTTCATAGGTCGAAAGAAGCAAATAAAATCCGTGGAAACTTTCAAAAGCGTGAATGCAAAAACTGCGGAGAAATTATGGATTTTTCGAATACGTACTTTTATTTTTCAAAGTTTTCTTCCCGAGGGATTTTCACTTTTTTAGAGTAAAACACAAAAATCCCCGCGATTTTTATACCAGCGTGCAAAATTTGGGTGCCAGCGGAATTCCGTTCCACGAGATTGAATTTTCTCCTGGAGCCGCACTCGTTCTTCGTTAGCAGCTATTTGTACAAGAACACCATTCGCGTCTTTTGCACGATCACAACAGTTTCCTATTCAGGAAAATCTAGTTACAACGAAGACACTGGAACCTAAAATTAATTCGTTAGAATGAAACAATTTCTTTGCGAAGAAATTCAAATAACCTTCGGCCATTTTGACAGGGCCCTGAAATATAATTCGCTGTGAGCTAGAAATCGTTATAAGAATTTGATCTCCTCGATGTTGTCGAGTTTAACGTTTTAAGAGAGGTTTCCGAGCAAGAAAAGTTCTTGCTGACAACCGTTTTACATGAAGGCATCAAACCGAAAACTCCTTCCAACATTTAGACATTTTTAACCAACGACCTTGTTCGCAAAAATGCATTCATTAGGTCCCAGCTTTACCTGAACAGCATAAGCTGCTACAAACTGAAACGGCGCTCAATTAACCAAATATACAAAATATTTACCGCGGGACAGCAGGCATTAAAATTTTGGAAACCACGTACTTCAAGATTTATCGGAAACCATTCCTCAAAAGACACATAAAAGCCACCAACTTAGGGCATAATGTAACAGAAAAATGAGTTCGTCATGTATTTTTCGATTGAAAACAAGACTGACCTGAGTAGACAAATGTTGAAAGTCGGCTTCTTTCATGAGGTGGCGCCCATCTCGCCAACATGGCATGCATTGCTGGAAATGTCACACCCTGACAGTAAAAGAAAAGAATTCACCGGTAAGACTTCAATGAGGAAGAAAAAGAACAGATGCACTCAGCAAGCAGAAAAAACATGGTTTCACATTCGAAGACAAGAAATTCTTCAGCCATTTACTGTACTCGAAACACTTTTCAAAGTATTTTTTCAACTTGTTCGATTATTCATAAGGATCATAAAAAAAGATATCGCCTGACTAGAAAGGAATTCATCTCACTTCGTATAGCTAGATCTAGTTTTCTGAAATATCCACATACATGATGTCGTTTGAATAGGTTAACCTGTCTGACATGGCAAATAAATCGAAAATACTGTACGGTCAAATCCCCTTCAAGATGCCTCCGATAATTAAGTCACCACCCTCCGCAACTGCCAATTTATTATGCAAAACAAATCTTTCCTAATGATAATAAAATCGGAAACCCCGTTTAAACGCCATCAGCCAAAATTATTGACAACTCAAATACGCTCCTGCCAATGAATTTTGTCTTCGATAGCCCGCCAATGGGGTTCAAGCTATTGTGCGAGGTCTCCAATAAAAAAATACAGGCACTAGGATGATGACACGACTTATTTCTTGGGAACATCAGCTACAAACAATTTCCGCATTACATGATTATTTTGATTGTGTCATGAAAAATACGAATTTTATTTTCCATTACACTGGATTTTCATATCATTTTACATTTGTTCATAAACCACCAACGCCCTCTTTCAACCGTCAACCCCGTTAAACTGCTATAAACCTCACAACCAAATCTTGCCGTCTTATTGAGTTTTGACTATACAATACTCATCTTGATATTATCAAAAATTCCCAAGTCACCAATTATCGATAACCGAACGTCGTAGACCAGGCAAATCGTACCAGAAGCCTACAAGCAGCGACACCTCGCGAAGCAATGAAAAATAAACTCGTGAAGTCAGGATCGTATTCTAACTAAAACCTGAGACATTCATAAAATGGGAATGATATTAATTAGAGTTAGACAACGGATTCCAGGGATACTTACCATACAAAATCCCATCGCTGTGCGAATCCCAATCATAGCTTTCGCATCCCAGCGAGCAGCAAGCGGCGTGAGCAACGTGAGCACGGCGGAGGAGATCATCGCCAATCCGAATATTCGTTTCACGCCAAAAACTTCTCCCAGTCTTCCTCCAGGGACTTGAGTCAAAATATAGCCCCAGAAGAAACTTCCCACGATCAGCGACTGCGTGTATTCATCCCATGCGAACTCTCCGTCCTGTATAAAAAGCCACGGAAACCCACGTCAATCAACGTCAGGAAACTCGAATCAAAAAAGAAAAACGCAGTTCACCAACACATCCATCAACATCTCGCAAAAAAGTTCATCGATCAAGCTAAAAGTTTTATTCCCGCCTCGGCGTCACCGCCGACAAAAGGATTAAGGAGAATGACTCAGTACTAAATCTTGCCGATGACTCGGAGAGTTATTCGACAGGGCAACATCGTTATCAGTGCGGCAACAAGCATTACTCGCGTTACGATGAGGTACACTGTGCATATATCAACTGCCTCATTCATATCAATATATATTCTGGGGTCTTACAATGGAGATTCTCTCATTTGCCACGTCATTCGTCAAACGGAATCGGAACCTCCATACATACAGTAGCTTGTATATTTGCTGGAAGAAAAGGTTATTTATTCATTGTCTGACCAATTTTTCTGGATATGTCAGGCATATGCCACCAGCAATATATGCATACATTTATAATCATGACGATTCAGAACCTGATTTAATTGTGATACTGTACTTCCTTGTGAAACTTGTTCAATTTTTTACACATGCACTTCCAAAGCGCAATCACAGCACCAAATCCAACAACATATACCTACCCTGATATACACGCAAGCGCTGAACAAACATTTTCTAGCATACCATACAGAAAATTTATTCTAACATCTTTTAATGATAATACCAATTACCGTATACCTAATTTTACCCAACACAAGTACAGTAATCTTCAAGCATGGCCCAGCTGATGTAAGGTATTACTCAAGTATATTATAATATGGCCGAGATGATGTATGACATAACTTGGCCTGACGAAATCAACTATACTGTATAAAGTTGCCCAACATTGAACTAACATGAACTAAGCTGGCATATTATGCCCATAGTGGAATGACAAACATGAACCAACCATCAGCCAACGAAACCAACTGCCAAAACCAATGGTAACCTCAATAAATATTGCGCTTATACATAGCCTATAATCCATCACCCCAGTCAGTCAACTAAACTATAAAGACGAATTCTAGCCAACACGAAAAAAAAAACAGATTTAACGCAAGCCTATGCATTATTTTAGGGAATGGTTGAAATTTGACACATGAGAAGATCAGCGTAAAAGCATTGCTTTGTCTAGCTTAATATACAAGGGTTGTCCCACTTCCGCTTGGCCTTGGGCATTTTTAGAGTAGGTACCACCGTAAAAAAAATTAAATGATTTAGGCCATGCACTTGTAAGGTTCTGGGATTTTTTTTCGATTTTTATTCCGGTAATTTTTTTTCATTTCCTGCGTGATGATAAGTGAAAACTTCCCAGTTTTTGCGCGAGTACACCCATGTCACAAGCTGTTGAACATTTTTCAGGCCAGACAAAAAATTGAAAATTTTACTTATTCTTCATCATGACGTTTCCAACATTTTCTGAAATTTTCAAATTTTTCAATTATTTTTTGTGCAACAGATGAAAATGTAAGTGCATATTTTCCATTTTTCCAAGAGCAGGGGTTCATCTCCAATTTATTTTTTATTTCCTCTTCAAAAACATCATCCACGGCATAGTTTCTGCAAAGGGATGTTTTTCTCACCACCTCAAAATTTTGAGAAAATGTGTTTTATTTCAATTTTTTAATCTTCCGCCTCAAGGTCGGAAAGCATGGTAAGGTGACGCCTACCAAAGTCCCGTTGGATCTTGTCCCCTTCCCTGTTCATCACCCGATTTTCATCACATTTTTGCAAATTCTGCTCATCATTGCATTTTTTAATAGTTTTGTTCATCCCAGTTGCGCAGGTTCACCCTGCCCATGACCCAATTTTTCATCAAAGTTAGGAAGGTTCTCCCTGCCCGTCACCAGATTTTCCCCAAATTGTCCTTCCAGTTGAGCAGGTTCTTTGTGTCCGTTTTGCTTTTAGTGGTGCGTTTTTTCATTCTGCGAAAAAAGTGCCTCAGCCCTAAATTGTGAATGTCACCTCACTTCAAAAATGTGTGATGAATTTCCAATTTAAAATATTCAACTATTGAGAAATGAGGTGAGGAGCAGAACCTGCGAAAATAAGAAAATTGGATGATGTACAGTGTAGGGAGACAAGATCTAACAGAACTTGGGCAGACATCTCCTTACCCTGATTTTTGACCTTGGGGCAGAAGATTAAAAAAAAATCAAAAAAGACAGGGAAGTTTCATAAAATTTTGAGGTGGTAAGAAAATCATCCCTGGCAGAAACTTGGCCTTGGATGATGTTTTTGAAGAGGAAATGAAAAATACATTGGCGATAAAGCTATGCTCTTGGAAAAATGGAAAATGCACTTAAATTGTCATCATTTGTTGCACCCAAAAATATTATCATTGAAAATTTTGAAAATTTAAGAAAATGTAGAGAACGATATGATAAAAAAGTAAATTTTCTATTGTTGTCCGGCCTGAAAAATTTTCGACAGCTTGTGATATGGGTGGAGAACTCTCGTAAAAACTGGAAAGTTTTCACTCATCATCATGCAGGAAATCTAAAAAAAATTTAATCTGAAAAAAAAATCCTTAAATCTTAGAATTGCATGGGCTAAATTATAGATGCATTTTTACGGTGGTATCTACTCCAGAAATATCCAAGGCCAAGCGGAAGTGGGACAACCCTCGTGTAAGAGGTTGGACAATGAATTCGTCCTAATTCATTTGCACTTGAGTTGACCTCGAGCGTGAAATTCTTTCAAAATCAGACGACAAATAACATGCAATTGCAATCAGAGAAATCAAGGACTCGGCAGCGAAGGTCGTGCCTTGAAGGAAACCCGAGGGGCGAGAAAATCCGACAACAGTTAGGATGTCGCAACGCGAGGAAAATAAAATTCAATAACAGCAATTGTATCCGGGATTAAGAGTCTTTGACACTCAGGTGACCTTAATCGAGAGCGTCGAGTCATGACACGTAAAGGTCAAACACAGGCAGCATCTCGCGGTTCATTTCGCATGAGTGAACCGAACGCGATTCCTCTGTTCTCGACGGGGAAGTGTCGGCATATATACTGGGTAATCACAATACAACGGATTGTGTCGCACGACTAAAAGGCGTCAATTAAAGCGAGTCATCGGCGTCGATGTCGACCCGCGCGACACGTAATTGTCATCACAACCGTTCCGATCGAGGCCACACACTTCCGAGATTCAATTTTTCATGACGCCATCACCGGAATTTGGAGATTACGGAATACGACCAACACTTTTTCCTCATTCAAAAGGATCACGAGAAACAATGACTTACACATTTCAGCTTGAGATGTTCACTTCGACCGAACTCAAATAAATTTTGAAATTTAATTTGACCGTCCGGAAAAAATTTTGGCAAAGAGAATAAATCGTTTTGTTTTTATTTTACTTGGCATGCTAGGAAGAATCCAAACTCAAATTTTAGGAGTGAGATCGGACATTTGATCACTCTTCACATGAAAAGTACTAAATTCCCTGAAATTAAACAAGGGGATAAACAATGATACTCTTATTTATCATAAAGCACAGTCGCAAGAATTCACCAGATCAAATGGGTAAAAGAGATTAAGTGATTTTCAAGTTTTTCTTCAAAAAATGAGACTTTTGATGCTGTTCGCCGCATAAAAAACGGCTCAGAGTTGGGAAAAAAGTTAGCTGCAGATGCGAGCCTGGTCAAAAATTTACTAATTTTTTCATACTTTCTGTTGCAAAATTTTTTTTAGAACTGTCATATAACAAACTTTTGACACTTCGCTCTGTCATATGCTGTATCCATTATAATACAGAGCAATGAAAAATTGGATCGTCAGAGAAAAGATGAATCTATAGCTTCCTAAACTCACTTATTTGCCAAATTTGGCTTCTTGCAACTATATGTGCGGCAAACTGTAGCAATTGCAAACCAGGATACTGTATTGAACTGAACTCATTGTTGAACACGTCTTCAAAGGCAATCGGAAGAAAAGTCTGAGCAGAGGGGTTCTAAAATGAATTGCTACTACGACAATTTTCTACAAGTAGCTTAACTCATGGCAAAATTCAGGAAAGAAATCAACGTTTCACTCAATGGCATACATTTTGTAACACGATCCGATGTAATTGAGATGATCATTGATAAACCAATACAACTAGGATTGAAAAATATTCGGATAATGAAAAAAATAGTTGGCCATGCATGCATAATGTGCATCAAGTTTGTTATACTGCACGATGTAACCTTCGTCAGCAAAATTTTGCTCTCTGGAAAAAATCTTTTTTTTTCAGACTCATTTGTTGCAGCTCAATCACGAGCCATTTTAATTTTTATTCCGATAAATTTTGATAGAACCCTCGTATTTGTGAAAAAATTGGACTTCCACGCTTTGAGTTCGGCAGTTTCCCAGCGTCTCCTCTCTATCCTAATAGCAGTTTTAGACAAACTGAAGAATTTAATTTCAAGATTGACTCTTGTTGAATGTACGAAGGCAATCCATCATACATCATGATGGAAAGTGTCATTAGGATCTAATGAAACTCGACACCGAAAAAGCGCGAGTCATTCTCCGCAATCGGCGGACGGCTACTTCGCATTTGGAAAATTAAATGCGAAACTCCGCCGATACACTGAATACTGAAATGAGATTCTCGAGTACAATGATCGCTAAGCAACACTTGAGCATAAACATTCATTTTCCTTCGCTTCGTGGTTCCATCCATGCAGAGACACTAACGATGCGTCTTATGTATGCTTCTATTTGCGCAGGAAATACTAAACTCGAGTAAAAATACAGCGCACAAGCACACGAGTATATTGTAATACGGTTGTATATAAGACCCAAAACATATTTTGAAAAGTTACATTTTCCCGCACTAACCTCTTGGAAGCCTTTCGGAATTTTTGTCACATTCGATGGCAACACGACTTCGGTATCCACAAGCACGGAATTCGAATCAGCACATTCGTCGGCATGGGTGGTAGATAAGTCGATGTGTTCGATTGCTGTGTAGTTGACCATCGCAACCAATGCAATGTTTATGTTGATTCTGAGAGCATAGTTGAACACGAAACCCCAGAATCCGAGTAAGGCCAAGATATATCTGCAGGGAACTCCTGATTTCGTCGTGTCTTGAACACTGAAACGAGTCGAAACACGAGTTTTGATGAAACCAGCAGAACTTGACATAAATGCATCAAGGTTTCTATCCTATATATAAACCAAGAGTTTTCGCAAATGACCAGTAAACATGTAGAGAAAAAAATGTTAAATTGCATACGTTCAAAGTCAAACTATATATGACCGCGTCAGAGAGAATAGTTACCAAAAATACTCGGTCAAATAGATGTTAAAGGACAATGTCCACCAGAATATTGGGGAAGAGATTATCATAGTGGATACTCTTTTTTCATGTTCATCCCGATCATCCTAATGCCATTCTCATGAAATATGGATGTCGTTCAATAAATATCCCCGTCTGCATTTTATTCAGTTTCCAAACAAGGCTTCAGTGATTTAGCCAAGTTTGACGGAACCACCCGTTTTTATTACCGTAGTTTTCTTTCGTTCTTGACCTGCGACATCAAGCTCGGAAACGACGAGAAACCGTACACTTCGAACTTCGAGAAGAGAGTATATGCCTACGTTAGTCTGACTTTTCCACTTGGAATATTAAAAACTCAGAACATAGTAGCTAAAACAAATAACAGTATTTTCAAAACTCCTCTCACCAGAAGGCGCGAAGGAAATCACAGCAGTACATATTTCAACTGCACTAAACATGACAAACCATATAATGTATATAGTCGAACCTCTTTCACGCGAAACCATAAGAAATTGGCAAAAAATTTGAGCCCGGGAGGTTTCCAGTTACGGAAACAAGCATTTTTTGCGGGGAAAGAAGAAAGAATTACTGTACAGAAAATTGTAATTTTTAATATTCTATTATCGATAGGTTTTAAATTTCTTCTTAAATCAGGTGACGTGATGCTGAACTTATAGGCAAGGGTTCGTTTGCTCAATCAGTCTTTCACTTCCTTTTAGAACACATCGTTACTTTTTCATTGATTTTCTCTCCCCCGTGTCAGCAAAGTATTTTAATAGCCAAAAATCCTGCGGAAAATTCTTGGTATGGAGGTTTAAGGAGAAAAGTCTTCAAGCATCACTTGACCGAAAAAATGGGAATAATTTCCATAGTTATGCTGAACACATCATTTACGGAATTTGTTTTGAAAGGTGGGACCCCATGAAAAAATAAATTAATTACTGCATCATACGGACAGCCCCGATAGTATACTCAATACATAGGCAAAAGAAAGGTCGATTTTCGGCCTTCTTCATCACGTAAATCGCGGCTAATTCATACACTAAAATCATTGAAGAAAAAACTTTTATTTTTGAGTATGGCACAAATTTAACTTTTCGTCTCCAAAAAATTGCTCCACTTCAGGACAAATAAAGGATTTAACGACTTCCCTCCCTTTATCACGGATTTAGCTCAATAAAAGCTCGTATTTATTTCCTTCATCCACGCCGAAAATCACGCGAGGTCCTCTTGACTGGGAAGATTGTTCCCATCGCTCACTTAATCCAGAACATCCGTACGAGTATATATATACTGTTTACAGTAATTTTAGAATTGAATGCAAAAATAACCGAATATTCAAATTTGTAGGTGCGTCCAGTGTATATATGCAAGCAATAAAGTTAACTGCTGTACAGTAACTCATGAATTGCTCGTACATCCACGCTCAACTGAGGACACTTTCTTCGACATTCTTAGTCAGTTGTGTCTCAGACAGACAAATGAAGCATGGCTGAATCCTCTTCAAAATGCGGATCAACTCGACAATTTCGGATAGAAAAATCAACATTACGTGTCATAACTTGGTCGAAAATATAAGAGCGTGTAGACTTTCTGTCAAGAAACGTTGCGGGACATAGAGCAGACTCAGCCCATATATATAATATAGGTGGCATTTACCGCAACCGAACTATTACGACGGTGAGCTGATAAACTGCAGAGGAAACCTACATCAGCGATGACAAAGAACGCAATCCATCTAAACGAGACTAAATATGACAACCGCACAAACACCGGCGTCATACACGACAGTGATCTTCTTTCCTACCACCCAATATCCCATAGGATCTACGGTTCTACAACATGATGACGAAAGCCGAGCAAGTCCAATGAACTTGAACACGGAGAATCTCAAAAGCAAAATCTTGGCTCTGTGTTCCTTTAAAAAAGAGCTCCTTCGATCGTGATACAATTTAATGATGCACAAAATGTTCATCACTGAATCGTCATTCTTTCCTATCCCCGCAGTTGCTTAAAAAAATAGAAAACCTTTCCAGACAATCAAAGGGAGAGGATGATTCATTCGAACTGTTTTATTTATTTATTAATCACTTCTTTCTGCTCATGAACGAGAGGAAATGGGAAGAAGTGCATTGCTAACTGAGCAGGAAAACGCCAAATCAAGGATCGAATCAAAACTCTGTAAGTTACAATATTATCTTCAGAATGTAGGTACATCTCTCTTTCCCACGTGATCATTACTGAAAACTGAATGTAAAAAAATTGTCAAATATTCAAGCTTGAAAGTCCATGGTATACACAATACTCGTGAATCGCTCGTACATTCACTTTACTGAGGATACTTTCATCAGAATAACGTGAAAATGAAATATAAGGTGAAATCTTTATCCTTCATTCTCGTAGTTGAGCTGATCATGCATTATTAGAACCTACTGGGATCAGAAAATTTCAAATCTTTCCTTAAAAATAAATTGAATACGCAGAGAATCGTTGCGTGAAAAGTTGCGAATTGCTAACCTGACGACGAAACGCTTCCAACCCATAATGCAGTAATCTTTCTTCGTTTCTTCACTCGCTAGGTCACTATATGAACCGAAAAAAATGCACACGCAGTTGAAATGGCAAAGTTCGATATAAACACGACTGTAACTTTCCAACGGATCTCAACGCCCGTTTGCTGAGAACGATGCGGCAACTCGCAAGAGGCTGATCTGATCCTCTCCGAGTATGATCAGTATATATTAAGAAGACTATGAGCAAGTACGATCACGCATAGAAGTATACTTCAATAATGGGACCGCAACAGCACAGAAAAAAAATCTTTTCCAGGCTCATCCTCGACAAGAAGCATTCACATCAATACAAGGCGGATCCCTGACTGTATCCCAAAGCATAGGATACATCTTCAAGGCGCGTGTTATCCATCATGCTCCTCATCCCGGGTTATTTTTTTGTTTTTTGTTTTGCTTGCATCCATGCGCTTCATTTCTTAATCCGCGATCCACAACAGTTCCTAATTCCATCGCGATTCGAAGAAACTTGTGTGAAGTATTGCTTCCAGACCCCTGCACGACGTGAGCCCGTTGAAAGTACCGCACGAAAGTAAAAGCGAAAAGAAAATTCTTCTTCAAATTGCCTCGTAAACTCGACGCAGCTGAAAAATTCTCATAATTACAGGAAACTCAATAGCCCCTTAAGCGCCCGCGCTCTAAATCTGGAAAAACCTTCAACGGTTTCTACCGTAAAATTGATGGCAGACAAAGAAGCAGAAGCAATTCCGCTCAAGCCGCAAATCGGATCCTGCGAAAACAGCACGAGTACTACCACTACACCGCGAGGCAAGAGAAACTCGAACAAGAAGCAAACTTCCGAGTTCAGAACAGTAAGAGTCCAAGAGAACTTCGGAATTTCCCTTGAAAAGAACCCTCTCTGAAAATGTATACGCTCACAGAAGAAACATAAAGGAAAGAAAACTGAATCCATCCTCGACGAGCGGCGAAAAGAAGATGTTCTTCAAATCGAAGATCAACTCAAGGCCTTCGATCCAATGGAACCAGCAGTTTCAGAAGTAAAAAATAATAATCCGCCAAGAAATTCAGCAAATTCTTGAAAAATAAAACTTACGCTAAGTGCGGAATCTTCCGGAACAGAAGCTGACGCGAGCAACAAATCCGTACGCGTACATCAGCCCGGAACCTTTCATTTCAATTCTGGCAGATCACTTCGATGTCAACGTCAGTTCCGAAGAATTTGCGGCCCGATTGGATGGAATGGATAAATTACGCTCCCTGAAAGACGAATTCGTCATCCCAAAAAAGGTTGACTGCGCACGAGGTAAAAATTATGTGACAAAGCCAGTCAGAAAAATACCGTATTTATGGGAATATATGACACCATTTTTAGTTGTCGACTCCCACAAAGCCGGGTGCGTCTTATATAATTCATGGCGTGTCAGATTCGCAAGTAAAATACGGTTCTTGTTTATGTGGGTGGTTTCAAAAGTGTAAACACATTAATTCAGGCAGTAATATAGTAAGTACTGATGCAAATACAGTAATATACCCTATAAATCGTCGTGAGGAATAAGTTAAGACGGGAAAATTAACTATGCAGAAATGGATAGTCCAAAATGTAACTCTACGATAACTTCCAGGCATCCGAACTCCGAATACTGCTTCTTTTTTACAAATTCCCGGCGAATTGTATAATTTCTCTCAAGGTTGATTCTAACGTATTCTGGAAAAAAAATCGAATAAAATAGTTGAGAATTTAAATTTTTCAGTGCAATGCATCATTTATAAGAGGAAGATAACCTTTTGCTTCACGAAGTTAAAATAACATACTTCTCATTGGTCACAATCACCTCATCAACGCGAGTTTTAGGCTTCATACCTCAGCACGCTGGAAGGCACTTCCAATATCTGCAGTATACTGCAGAGATTTATTATTTGGAATCAATAACGGTAGGAAAATTAAAGAAAAAGTTGAACTTCAAGCGGCTAAGCTACCGATACTGTGCATCAAAATTGCTTGAACGTAAGCTCCAAATACTTACACGGTTATCCTATTCTAATCCACTAAAAAATCGCGGGTGTTCATCAGTTGACAAGGAAAACGTCGGACCAGATGACCCTGTAGTTTACCTGTGCAGCAATCTCCTAGGTCTCAAAGTGAAAACCGTGGATAACTACATGAGTGAATTGTTGCGAGACTGGGGAAATTGGTATTTAACATCAATCGCCATACATTTCTAACTTCCATTTGAGCTACTCAAGACAATCTTTCCTAAGGGGAGTATGGCAGAACTTCGAGGGTAGATTTGCGGGCATGGGCATCGATCAGAAACCCACGAGAGCTCTCATGAAACTGGTCGGGGCTCGTGAAGGAGAGATCACGCTGATGAACGGGTGTACAGTTAACCTGCACTTCCTCATGATTCATTTTTACCAGCCACGAGTCGGGCGATATAAAATAATTTGCGAAGAAAATCCCTTTTCTTCAGATTTGGTGAGTATTCCTGAACAAAGCAATAATTTATTCGTCCACTTTACACACTGATGCCATTTCCGAACATATATCAAGAAATGCCACTCAAGTACTGTACTGAACTTTGAGCAATTCAGCTTGGTTTTTTTGGGTTGAAGAACTCTTTATACTTTAACTGTATCGAATTTTCTCATCATTTAACTTAACCTACTCCACGTCCTCTCCAATGATTTCACTGAACTGTAACGATCCTTTTGCGTAGCTGATCAATCAGGCCATTGCTGAAAATTCAGCTATCTTAGATTATTTAACTGCAGGTAACGAAGATTCATTCAGAATTTTCATTGGGGAATTTTGCTAACCTTTCTGTAAATATGACAAGGATCCTCCTACCTCACAACTCTGACTTAAGCCACTCGTGATATCAAAATTTGCTGAAAATCTTCACATATCTCATCTTTGACCTCTGAGTTTTAATTTTGTCCAGTATTGCTTCAAGTCGCAAATACGCTTCCACAAACTTGACCCCGACAAAGCACTGATACAAGTAAAACCACGACAAGGCGAGAGGTTCCTCCGTAACGAGGACGTAATCGACGCAATTGAAAAACATGGGAAACAAACAGCACTCGTTTGTTTTGGAGGAATTCAATTTTTCACAGGTGACCATTCTGCGCAAAACGCAAGAAAGAATTAATACAGCGCATTCATTTAACTTGATAATTTTCGTTTGAAAAAGGACAGAGGTTTGACCTCGAAGGAGTCACGAAAGCTGCTCATGCCCAAGGTGCTGTTTGCGGATTCGACTTAGCACATATGATTGGCAACTGCGAAATGCACTTGCATCGATGGAACGTGGATTTCGCCGTGTGGTGCTCATACAAGGTGTATTTTTTGCATTCTTCAACAAAATCAAGAGCTCATTCCAAATCAGATTGGATGTTGATGAGCCCGCAAAAATTTGCGCTTGAGAAAATTGAATAAATTGGTTAACTTAGCGCCACTAACTGGATCGTGGGTTAGACCTGTTTGGTACCTTCTCGTGGCAAGCCAGTAACGATCACTCACAGTCAAGTTCGGGGTTTATTTTACAGAACATGATGAGAATGCAACCCATTTGAAAGCTAGTTGAAGTGCTTATTCGTAACTTATGAAGTTGGGTGTCGTAAGCCAATAAGTATGAGAAATGGCGTTCGAAATACTTCACAAATAATATGCGATCTGTACAATAATAGACAAGACAGCACACCATGATATAATGTACAACAATGTCTAAAATTATTTTGAAGGAGAATTCGACAAAATGTAAATCTCTCATTGATAATATTTGAATAATGAACTCCCGAAAATTGAAAGAATTTCCCAATACTGTACTTAGCAATTGGTCGAGACAAGAATCATTCCAGATGCCCCATAATGTATAAAATAAGCCAAGGAGAACGATGATTGATAGAGAGAAAATAAATTCGCCGAAGAAGAAACTGGCAATTACGGAAATGCCAATGTTCAAAACGTTTCTAATGGTTCAAAACGTTTCTAATGGTTCAAAACGTTTCTAATGGTTCAATACTCATAATTCTCGGAAGAATTTGAAGAAAAATATTCTCTTGAATCGTGCATAAACTCAACTGACAGTAACATGTTCAAACATGTCACAAATCGCCATGAACCTGGCTCCTGTTAATAGCTCGAAAGTACTAGCATTTTTCAATCAAATGCGTTTTTCGTACGGAATCGGTTCGAAAAAAAAGAAACTTTTCCAGAAACTCTTCAGATCAAAAATATTTTCTCTGGCCAGGTCTTTCGTTCGGTCTTCAATTTCACGAACAGTTCGGCGTTCGCTTTTTTACTTCATCGCGAAAAAATCTGAAACTTCAATCTGATTCAAATACTGGACATTTTACCTCAATCGCGGTAAAACATGCGCAACGCGGCGCACAATACAGCTCGAGGCATTCTCCCTCTTCATCATATAATTACCATGGTAATTACATTAATAAAACGAATCGTTTGCAATCCGCGTCACACTAATTGTCATGAAACCGTCATAAGTGCAGAGCGGAATAAATCCAACGACCAAAAGAGAACCGACTATTAAAGTTAGAAGTGTTAACGAACCGGAACTTGTTACCAGTACTTGTGCGGCGGACAAGGAGCAATTGGAGGAGCTTTCGTACACAGAAACCACTGGGACAGATCAGCACCTCGTTTGGAAGGATGGTGGGGCGTCAAGGAAGAGAAGAGATTCTTCATGAATCCCGAGCTCGACGCTTCTTTAGGAGCGAACGCTTTCCGCATTTCCATGGCATCCGTGTGGAATACGGTTCCTTTGTACGCTGCAATGGAGGTGAGTAAATATTCTTCATTAGCGCACCAAGTGTAATCGATTAATTTTACTCAAGATCTTATCATTTATTCGTTTTGAGTCAATTATTGGTTTTAATGCCTTTGAATGATGCAGACATTAAACAACTTCAACATTTACATTAAGGTACATTTCTGCGCTCTCAGCATCCAATACAGCAATAAATAAAAACTACACCATTTGCTTGCGGATTGAAGTTGCACCTTTAATTGCTTCAGAACGTTCTAGAAACGTCCTGAAACATATAAGTTGTCCATAATTGAATCTACGTTCACATAGAAAAAAAAACGAATGAAATGGGAAATCGCGGATTGATAGGATTACCTAAAATTACCGTATCTTAGCAAGAGTAACTTTCACCACGCACATTCCTCATAATTCAATTACCGCATGCGGAGACATTTTTTAGGGTTTTAGTTTTCTGAATTCAGTTCAGGTCTATATTTAATTTTTCGTGCCTGATCTATAAATATTAATATCATGGTCAGTGGTAGAAATATTCACGATTTGTTATTGAAGTACTGAGCATTTTTTTATAAATTCGAACCTACCTAACGATATACCTTCACACGCAAATACAGGTGGACTCCATCTACAACGATATTTTCTGTAAAAAAAAAATCTTATAGAAAACGAAATTTTTTCAGCAAGGAAATTTTTTGGTCCTTGAATTTCGTTGCACAGATAATCCACTTTTATTATAAGAATAGATAATTATTCCAACACTTCATTGAAAGACAGAACAACGAAACTGATATGCGTAAAAATAATTCGGAAAAATTCGGCCTTTTCAGCAATTCAAAGGCAATTTCAGGTTTGAACTGAATATCTCATACTCCAGGTTTTTGATAGAACATGCATGAGAGCAATCGAGAGAAAGCGCTTCTGGTTGAACGGGTATTTCGACGCGCTAGTGGCTAAACTGAATCAAGACGTTATGGATACCTTCGGATTACGAGGAGATAAAGAGGGAATACTCACAGTTCCCGAGTATGCCTACATTCCTTCCAAACTTTGTTCGATGATAATTACATTCATTGATCTTTCCACGCAAGCCCAAAAGTCTTCAAGGTGCTGACGCCCGCTAACCCAAAGGAACGGGGCAACCAAATCACCTTCATCATGAGAATACCCAGGGCAGATGTGATTTACACAGCCTTGACAAAAGCTGGATTTGTGGTAAACGTCCGAATGATAAATTTTTTGACATGCATTACAATCGAAATAAACTGCATACCAGGTTCACAGAGGTCCAATATGATCTTTTTTTGGACTTCCTATCTTCACAGCTGGACTACAAGAAGCCCAATATTCTGCGAATTTCTCCGCACATGCTGTACAACACTTTTCACGACATGTTTCTGCTCGCGAACTTTTTGCGCAAGGAAGTTTTCAATCACTTGGGAACAATGGCAACGGCTTACAGGTCATCTCAAAAGATTTCAACAGGGTGAATTTTATTCTTCCGAAATTCCTGGATCCTTCGTTCTCATCGATCTGCTGAAATCGGGAAACAATTCTGGATATTTCTTGCCGATCGTGCGAAAACTAACATATTCTTCGAATTCTTCCAAATAAAGCGCAGCCTCACGAAATTCACAATAAAGCAATTTTCCCGATAAAGGAATGTGCGCGAAAGACAGAAGAATGCTAAAACGAACTTGAATATATCGCGAATGGAAAACACATTCGCATCTCCGTCAGCTACAGAAAAAATTCACATATGCGGTCCCTACCGTGATTAAAATTTAAAAAAAATCTTTCGGAAGACCAATAATAGAATAGGGAAATGATGCGCCAAAAGATTTGCCTGTTCCCAGGAATAAACGTGTATCACAAGCATTTCATCTGACAAGGACGCGTTTGGGAAAGAACACTCAATTTTGAGATGCATTGATCGTTAAGTTTCTTACTTACAATTGCATTGATTCTAAATCTTGGAAAATCCCGGTGCGGTTCACAATTTTACGGCACGTGTTAATACAGTATTTTCAGCTTTCCAGTTCGAAATTTTCAAACACGCCCTCGTTGGTCAAGTTCATCAATTACGCCAAACAAATCGAATGTTGTCAGCTAAGTTACTGGAGGATCGCTGGAATCCGTTTTTTTTTTTTCTTTCTAAAACTAGCTATTTTCAGTACCCGAAGACAACGTAAAATTGTAGAAGACTAACAACCGGATCGAACCGCAATCCAGAAAAAGATTTCCAACAATCAGTCATCAAGACCAACCAACAACCATCCAAAAGCTGTTCTTCAAAGCGGGGCATGATGTGCGAAGAGTCTCAAAGCCCGAAAATTAAACACCATGTGCGTTTCAAAATACGTGGCTAAGAACCTTCTCGTCTTAGAATGCGTAAAATTGAATCCAACTTATGGTCCTGAGCCTGCATTCGAACGCGAAACTCTGACTCAAGTTTACGAAACTCCGACTGGAGCTTTTCGATATCTCCAGCGGGCGTGTGGATGGCTCGAGACCTCGAAAGCACCGCATCACACACTAGACCCAGTCGCTGCGAATGCTCATGTAAAGTGTTTTCCACCTTGTCCCGAAACGCGTCGAACTCCGCAGTCAGGTCGGAAACTCGAGCCGCAACCTCTTCGTTGTTCGACGGATTCAACTGAGCAGACAATGCTTCAACTTCGGATGTCCCAACATCGCCTTTACCTTCGCAAATTTCTGAAATTTCAACACATTTTATAGCATCAACACGAATGTGTGCCCTGTGGGTCACAAAAAAGTGGATAAAGTTTTGAACAGCGACATATGGTTGATCGTAAAAAGGTATCGCTACAGCAAAAAATAAAATCTACAACGGTTTATGAATCAAGTTCGAATGGCATCGCCAACCTCACTAAAAAACCTAATGGACCATTTTTTCACACGCTTTCTCTTCTTTTCAGTTTAATTATGGCAGATTTTCAAGTAACGGTTCGGATTCGTTTGAACTTCCAACAGTGAGAAATTCGTTCGCTATTTTCAAGAACTTGCATTCGTTCTTTCTATGACTTTCGAAACGGGAGAACTCATCAAAACAGGCATGAATTCAGAAAGGAATAGGCTTACTATTTTTATGCAAAGCATGGAGGCCAAGCTCAACAAAGTTTAGGCTGAAACGTGCAAAACTGCTAGAATCAAAATACAGTACTGTACTGTACAGTATTACAAAAGCAAGTACAGTACCGATATCATTTTTCTGGTTTTTTGTCGTCATAAATAATCATGGTAACCTTGAAACGGGGCTTTCAACGACCGTATATTTTTAGCATATTTTCGACGTGGTAGTTCAGACCACACAAGGTACTCAACTGTTCAAAATTGGTCCAGTTTTTTCTGGTCCTACAGGTCGACAGAAATGTAAGTACGGTAGACAACAGTTTTATTACCTGAAGAGGATTCTTGACGCAGATTGCCATCGCTGACACCTCGTGGACTTTGACTGACCTTCCCGTACTCCAAAGAACCTCCAGAAGAATTGAAGATTTCGCAAAGCTTCGTAACTAGCGTCATATCCGTATCAGATGCTGGTTTTCTACGTCCACTCGACAATAAGTTGACAACTTGATTCATATCCATGCATGAAGCCATTTCCGGAAGATAGTCCCACATAACACCGACGCCGAAAATCCAAAGCGAACGCTTTCCAGGAGGGGACTTGTACTGAAAATATTGCAAAAATGGATAATTTATGCTCCGAAACAACCTGAAAATTCTTCGTTACATTCATATACGCTGCAGAATTAAAATAAGAGCTGCTTACGCAAAATTCCCGATTGAAACTCAAGTACAGCTTTTTAGATGCACGTAGTAAAATAAAATACCCTCGGCTAGACTAACAATTCTTCAAATTGAGGAAAAGAATGCTCCTCACTTTCAGCGTGGCTTTGGTTTTAACTCGAAAGGGCAACAATAGATCCACTCTATACGAGACTATTTCCGGTACGTTCTCAACGGCGTAGCCTCCGACCGTTCCCACATACTCCATTTCCTCTCCGGAGAAAACTTCGAATATCGGGATCTAGAAGCACAAAAAGCAAAATGTAAAGTGCCCATGAGATATCCGTCGTAGATCTTGGATGAAAATACTGACCTCGGAAATAATCGTCAGTCCCGTCACGCTGTAATTTACGTTTTCCCTTACATAGAAATTCAACTCCAACGCTTGCGACGATTGCAACTCATCAAACAGACGCACCCTGTTGTTCACCGTCACAATGTTATCCATTGGGATTCTGAGAATTCGGGATAAAATAGAAAGCAGAGACGAACACGAATGTTATTGTTCCAGTAGTACAAGAGCTACCACTTTTGGTTCTGTCCAATCGAGGTGATTGGACAGAACAAAAAATAAATTCACTCACAATCCTAAAGTTGTAAACGGCTTTCCGCACTCATGCAGCGTCAGTAAACTGTTGAGGCCTCTGTCGGAGGCCCAATTGCACTCCAGCATCACGTTTGGCGGCATGATAAATTTTCCTGTTTCTCACTAGCCTGAACTCATCATGAACACATCACACGAATTGCGAAGAAAGAAAGCGTCGATCGAAGATTCTAAAAGTAAAAAATGTCAGACGTTTAAAGAAGGTCGATGAACTGCAAGAATTCAACACAGTTCGAACAATTTCCAGATTCAAATTATCACCTCTTTCAATGAAAGCCACAAATCAACACAAACAGTTCTTCCCCGAAAGGCAACCTTATCAGTGCGAAGACTTCGCTCATCACACATTGTACCAATCGAGGAATAGAATGGCGAAGGACATGATGAGAAAGAAGAACAAAATCCACACTCGAAGCCCGGCGTTCTTTTTCATTGCTTCCCGAACTTGTTCGTTGCCTTCCACTACGTTTTCCGTAGCACGAATAGCAGCCTGGCCAATGACTTCAATATCTTTCTCTTGCTCCAAGACTTTTTTCGTGAAAACTTCTTGAAGTTGTGCTATCTTCAAAACTTTCCCCTGAAACAATCGAGCTCCTCGTCAAACTAGCGCAATTTCAACAGCTTTCATCCATAATTGGAGCTTCCTGAACAGTTCGCATTATCGTTTTTCCATTGAAGATTTGTAGTTGGATCAATAATGAATCAATGTAAAATCACGATGAAATCAATGTCAATTTAATAATGTCACAATCCAAATCCCTAGATGTATCGAAAGATTTGGTTTCCCATTCTGGAGAAATCCGGAGAAAAATGTAAGAGGTCCAAAAGACGGTAACACGTCCTTGTTTAAACAATTGGGATCGCTAAGCGTGAAAAAAATGGAACTCCCCCTAAAATTAGCCTCAGCGCACTTTTCTCGAGGGAAAATAATGTCAACACGGTAACTGACGTATTTTCGGGGATACGGGACACAGTATCACAATCGTCTGAAATAAATGCAACTCACTTCAATCTGCTGAACTTCATTCTTCATGGTGTGCAACCGGTTCATTAGGGAAATGTTCTCACTTTCCAGGACTTGCAATTCGGCAGGAGATAATTCCTCGCTTTCTTTGGCTGAATCGGCGTCCTCAAAATCCGCAACATTCTGAGAAATAATCATCGGCTTCTTCGGGGATTCGTTCGCCTGAAGAGGATCCTGGGAATCAGGCGGTAGGTTTTTTCGTCTCCTCAACCCAAACTGTCCTCTCAAAGCCAGCCTCGCAATGCCTCTTCTCTCAACAGTTCGTTTCACTCGGAGAGCCCTCAGCTCAGAATAGACGTCACAAACCGTTTTCAAGAAACCATCGATCAGATGCACGACTGCTTCCCTGTGCTGCCGCGTTTGCAGATTGGCCGATGAAGAAAACGCAACGTTTTTCCGAAAACCCGTGATGGATTGGCGCAAGCCTTTCACCAACGCCGAACACCAGGCGTCGATTTCGTCTCGATCAGAATCCGTCAAGCCAGCTTGGGTTCGTGGGACACCCGTTGTAAGGCCCTCGCATGTGCCATGCCACGCAGAGTTGAGGTAACCCCGGCGATTGCGAAGCAAGAACTCCTTGAGTTTCGAAATGTCGTCAACCAGTTCGCGGGCACGACGCTCAAAGTCAGACTTTTCTCGCTCACACTTGTTCGGCTTTTTTGTGCCGCCGGAGCCAAGCTTAGCCACTTTCACGCATGCCTTGAACTCCAAAGTTATGTCCATCTCACGCGGGAAAGAACAGATCTGCTAGGGATAACGGACGCCTTCATTCGCCTTGACATTGCGACGGAACGAATAGCACAACGAACAGGCAACACGAACGTCTCTCTTATTCGCTCCTCAAGAACAACAGAGTTCCCGAAAAACTGCCAAACTCAAAACGTTGTCGACGAATTCCACGTCGAAATTCAACCGGACTCCGCCCAGGGTGATAATAAAACTGTCAGCTTTGGGCGTGGTTCTCTCTTAACTCGTAAAATCTCTGAAAGCATCGTTGATCATAGGTGTTTCATTTGGGAACTAATACGTGATTACGCTTTCAGAAAGTTGAAAGGTCATCACGTACATGCGGTTCAACTTCAAAGAAATCTAAGGCATGATGAACATGTCTGACACCAAGAACAAAAAAAAGGAGAAAATTATTCACTGGAATTGTTTAATTTGCTTCTGAGCACCAACGCGGTATAACAACTTTAAAACGAACGTTTTGAACACAACGAGTTCCCAAAGCAAACAATGCCGAACAACAAGCCTAATCAAAGAAAAGCATCAAGTACTAATCAGCCCATCGGTCATAGAAAACACATCATAAAATTCAAACGAGGAATCGCTTGACGTTGAAAAACAGGAAAAAAAATCGGCGACTTCGAAGCAGCAAGATTAAAAGTAATGATCAAAAAGATGTTTTGCACATTCCTAGTTACACCTTCACAGAAGGAATGCCACCACCTCACAGCTCGAAAATAGCGCGGGCGCTCTTCATCACCTCGCTGTCCACGGACGTCAACAAAATTTGAAACTGCTCCAATCCCAGCAACTCTTTCAGCAAATTCACCTGGAGAAGGATAAGAACGCAGGTTCACCATCAACGTTCAGTCACACACAATAAATACGGCATTCTGAATTCCGAAACAAACGCGATTTGGAAAATCATCGTACATGTTTTTGAGCAAAATCCCGAAGACTCAGGGTGAAAATGGGGTCATTTCTAGCCATCATGCGCTTTCTCTCATCTTGAGGAGATTCGTGTTGCATCCATGTCTCATCCTCGCAAAGCGAACTTGGTGACTCACTGGACGGTTCTTTTATCGCCAAATTACTGAAAAACGGTACAGAGCATTTCAGTCAATTCACGCAAGGTGAAAAAACCTCAATTACTCACTCCATGATGCACGTGAGATCGTCTGTATCTTCGGCATCATTCATCGTCTCGCAAATGCACAACAGAATACCGCAGAAACGCTCCAGGATTACCCTAAAATTGGATAGCCCATCACATGAAGATACTGTAATAAATCCTGAATTTTACACTTCTAGGCAGAAAGAAAAATATAAAAAGCTTAATGAAGGCTGTTCAAATCAATCTTGAACATAGCATTGAAAATAGTAAAAACTTGAAGTGGATAATGACGAGGAAATCTCCATGAAATTGCATCAATCTCTTCCGAAATCGATGAGGGATATCCCACCTTTGTTGTGAAACGGTATCTTTTCTTTTTTATACAAGAGAAAAGAAAATTCGATCGGTAAAATTAGCAGTTATAAACTAAAAAAAAGAAGACAGAATTTTCAAAATTCGTCAATCTTCACAGTGGGGACGTCGATCAACACTTGATTCACCAGTACTGTTTATTATAGACTATGGAGTATATAGACTATAGAACATTCGCTTTCTACAACTAGGAAAGTGTTTCCTTCGCTGAGTACATTATTATTATTATTTTGTGCATAAAGTCGAATATCAAGGAATACTGAGCTCGAACTTAGTCGTCAAGATTAGAAGTTCAACCATGTTTCTTGGTGTTTATCCTCGACGAGATTTTCTTTTTTCATTTCAAGAAATCCGGTAAGTATATTTATGTTCATTTCGGTCCTCTAACTTCGTGATTTGCTGCCCTTTTCAGTCATTAAAATGCGATAGGTGTCGGGTATACGTTCGCAGCTGAATTTTTTCATAAATGTATTTTTAAATGCTTTTAAACTTTTTTTTAAACGAATTAATTCCTTTACAGCACATTTAGAAAACGTGTGACTTCAACTATGTTCGACCCAATGTAATTATTATTAGGGTAATAATAGCCCAAAATTTGCATAGTAATCCTGATTGATTTGTAAGTGCTTTTCGATGTTGAGGAGTGGAAATATGCTTGACGAAGAAAAATTTAAACTGAAGTTGAATTTCCGAACTGGACATGGAAATCAGTTTCCGGGTTTTGGGGACTACGTTTCTTTTTTTCCTGTGTCTAGATTTAAAAAAATGGAAATCTTATACTGCACTGTACAATGAAAGGTAACATGAAATACGGTAGGTATTTTTTTGAACATGACTTTGCAGGAACCTAAGCGATGGAGGACAAGTTCCGAACACCTGTTTTTCAAGATGGCATTCGATGCATGAAAAATCATGAATTTCCTTGCGGGAATCTAACATCGAATTAAGTACAGTACAGTAAATGTTTTTTAGGTTACGTCAAGTAAAGCTAATAAATTAAAAAATAGACATAAATTTACACTTGAATTCAAGAATTTGAGCCGACGGATGATCGAGTTTCCTCAGTGAGAAAAGTCAAGCTTTTAGTCATATTGTGCAACGATACGGCCAGCAAAATCATTGCTTAAAAAGATATACCTTTCACGAGTTCTCAACATGCTCGCCATTGCAAGAGCCATTGTTTTCCGTTTCGCCGAGGAAACGTACAGAGAAAACTTGGAAATCCACAGATCCAACAGAGTAGCCCAAATAAAGGCACTGCTTCCGGGCGCATTAGCGTTCAAAGCCCACTGAAAAGCTGGATCTCCTCTGGAGGCTCTGTCGGGTGCGCATAAGGCCATTTCATGCGCAATCGCTTGCATCAGATCCGGACAAAACAGCAATGCACGGGACAAGATGGCAAATTCCAAAGCAGTGATCATCGCAGAGGAACTTGTTTCCCCACGAGACAACAAATCCGCGAGTATCCATTCAATAAGACTACGCATCATCGGAGGAGCCTCCGAGGGAAGGGCTCGAATCAGCAACTCAGCAACTCGTAGGCACGCTAGCATACCCTCACGGTTCATTTCCGGCATCGCGTTAAGCAAGTATTCGGATAACGACGCTCCGCATTGCTGTAATAAAAAATAGGAGAGGGAAATTGCGACGTGATCGTTTTAAGAAATTTCAAAAATTCAACTTACGTTAACAAATTCCTCCGGGCACAAATAAACGTAGGACATTACAATCTTCAAGCATATCAGCAAGGTTTCCCCAGACAGTTCTGCAAAACAATTCGTCTTCGTAAGTAAAAAAAAATTGAATAAAAAATCATACATTCCCCAGAAAGTTTCAGGTGAAACACTTTTTCCGATCTCCTGACGAGAAAACCTATGAACGATGATAAGTTCAACAACTTCGCCAACCTCCCATTATTCAAGTTCTAAGCGCATCAGTTTCAAGTGCCGATTATTAAGTATGGTGATTTTTATGATGCAACATTAAACCAATCCACGACAAGATTCGTATTTATTCGCATGGTAAAAGAGGTAAGAAACACACTGAACAGTTGACTTAGCGTGCGTGACAAGATTTCTTGATGAGCATGTCTGCCACTTCATGCCCCTGTCATCTGACATTCCTGACTAGTTAATAATTCCAAAAAATCAATGGGAAAGTTTTATAGGAGATGAAGTCCAAGGCATTCGCAAAAAATGGCATTCGGTCAAACGGTATACAGTAAACAACGTTACGGATCTCCTAAAATCTAATCAATGAACTCAAAGTTATTCGAGTCAGGCTGAACAAGGATGTTCAACTGTACAGGATGATTTGAAAAGAAGACTTCCTTTAAATATTTTTAAAAATGTTACTTTTCTTTTGAAAAAGCTTATCTCGGACGATCTAGTGTGAATTTTGATTTTCCAAAATCTTTGGAGGTGATATCATTGCATGATTCACGGTATTAAGAAACCCCGAATTGAATTTGATTCATACAATTATTTTACAAAAATGATTAAGGTAATGTAATCACTTTTCAACCAACCCTTGTGCTCTGAACAAAGCACTGACACATAAACGAACTCATCATCGAAGTCTCACCCAACAGAGCAGGCATATTTCTCTGGTAAATGGCAATGAGATCAGCTTTCGGCTCAGGAGCGTTTTTCAGCACAGCCAACCACAAGTCTAAACCGTCTTCCAGGAGGTAAACGTGATCAGGGGATGAAGCATCCGTGCTTGCTTGCACAATTGAGAGAAGAAAAGAATACAATGATCCACTGTCACGACCAATGCTGTCCACAATATGCACAAGCGTGGATACGATAGACGCTTTCAGCATCTGATGATCGACGGCTTCATTCCACAGCCGCGGTAGGTAATCGACGAGACCAGAAAGAAACGGCTTGATGTTGACTCCGACACGTTCAACAACAAAAGACATCACATGAAGAACGCGGAGCTGCAACATGAAGGCCGAAGTGAACGTGGTTGGTGTGATGAATTAGCTAATCAAAAATGTTAATGATAGCACTCGCAAAATATTTGTTTTTGAATATGACCAATTTAAATAAAAACCTTTACAAATTCGGCTCGATAAAATGTTTACCTTGGTGTCACATTCTTTGACCTCCTGGAGAAGGACGAAAAGCCGTAAAAACGTCGGCTCGAGGTACGGAAGAAACTGTTCCACATTGAATTCGAAATCATCCACAGCGAGTTTCAGAGTATTTGCTGCTTGAAGACGAACAACAACATCGTTTTCAGCAACTTCCCTCCCGTTGTCTCCGAGATCATCACCACCCGTTCCACCGATAAACGGAAGAATTTCTTCGTAGAGTGCCGGACGCATCTCAAAACGAATTCGAACTACTATCCAGCGACCTGTCGGGGTGGGCGGACAGGGTTAGCATTCCATCGTACAACAGAAATGAAGAATATCGGGCAGATACTGCATTAATACATGTTATTCACGACATGAAGATGATGAACCACCTCATATTCAATACGAAAAGTGAATAAATTACAGTTGAACGCCGGAAACTTGAACATCCCCAAGTCCAATACCTCTCTATATTGATTTTTCCCAAGTCCATATCTGAATCCCCTCAGAAACAACGCATTCGAATCTTCTTAGCTAAAACCTTCGTGACTTACATTTTCTGTAGGCCGAAATATTATTTTGACACAGGAAAAAGGAAGCAATAAAAATTCAACTTGACGTGTTTCGAAAGGAAGTGAAAATTCAATCGGGCAAATAAACCCTTGCCTCCAAGCTCAGCATCCTGTCAACTAATTTAAAATTAATTTGATGCACAGAATATCGCGGATTACAATTACATGCGCAAATTCTCCTTTCTTTCCCACGACAAAAACGCTCGTTTCCCCAGACGTATACGTCCCTTACTTCAATTTTTCTGATGGTCTCTCGAAGTTCTACCTAAAGAGGTTTCAACTGTATTACCAGCAACATTCGATAAATTCTCACCGATGAGCCAGATAATTCTATCTTTCAACACTTTGTAGTGTGGATGCTGGACCTTCAGCTGACCGAAAAGCGTCGAAGAGAGCCAGGTCTCGAAATCAAGCACGTCGAAAAGGTGAAAAGCTGCAAGTCCCACGGCTCGATAGACCGCATCGGCCGTTAGAACAGCCCAGAAATCATTCGGATCCGCAGGTATCATTAACGCAGGATTTGAATATAGCTCGATTACGGTATTCCCAACAATTTCAGTGTACTCGTGCATCAATGCCGTGAAGAGACACTCCACCGAAGCCTGCGAATGATCGGATTGATTCAGAGTTCTGTCAAGACACAGTGTACATATAAAAAAACACGTACCCTCAGAGAATACTTGGACGTTTCCCCAGCATCATCACGAGCTACAGAAAAAAACGCGTTCATTAGAGATAAAGCATTAAACATACGACAAAATTCTCACGTTATTTCCATCTTTTTCTGAAAATTTGAAAAAGCTCTTACCGAAGCCTTCAGGATCATCCATCCATTGCTTTATCTCTTCGTCCGTGAGCGGAAAATAAGAGCCGATCAGTTTCTTTGCCAATGCATCTACTCTCTCTTTCACGAAGAACTCGTCCCTTATTCCTAATGCTTCTTCTGCCAACATGTCCATTTTGAAGTCGGCTGACGCTGGAAAGAATTCTCGCGCTGCACCACGACTTCCGCCCATTTTGTATTCGGTGCAAAGCAAAATGCCCTTCATCAGATTAAAACATTGTACGATCAACTTTTTCGGGGCCACCGCGTTGTCTTCGCAAATGTAATGCCAGCAGAAGTTTAATGCTTCGGAAATGAATTCCACGAAAACATAAGGCTTGACTTCCAAAATATCCGCCGGGATTTTCATCATCAGAACGAGAAATTTCTCCCATTGCTGATGATCGACTGCTCCGGTTTCTAGAAACTTTCTAGCACCGGGAAACAGAGACAGAACAAACTGTCTCACAGCAACCAGGTCCGCGTTACACGGGATCGGAGAGATGCCTTGTACGCAAACGTGACGCAACGTTTTCATACAGAATTTCGCCTGCTCCAAGTACGCCACTGGACTCAATCCCATCTTTATAGAGGCATAATACTGGTTCATGACGGAGTCCAGTTCTTGGACAAGAGGGATAAAAATGTCGGACGCCAGTTCTTTGAAGAGTCGTCGGTCACCAGCGAGTCGCTTGGACGCCATCGCCTTGGTCGTCATGGCCATAACTTCAAGAGCTCGTGTTTTGGCCAGGGAGCAATGACCATCCCGCGAATGCACGAAAGACATGAGAGTAGGGTATAACTCCACCCACTCCTTGGGACAGTCGAGTCGCGCTATCTTGGAAATAACGACGGCTTTTTGAATGGCGATCTGGCTTGCTGGTTCCGCCATAGAAGAAAGCAACGCTTCCCGGATTTCATGCTTCTCACTCTCAGGAATTGCACTAAAAAATCATGGATAATTGATAAGTCAGTCAAGCGTGAAGACTGTTGACTAACGTGGGGTGATGTAGAGGTATCAATTCCCCCACTATAGTAAAAGAGATATGATTTCGAAATCTTTTGGTTGAATACAACTCCGAACGATGCTTAGGACGCGAAAAGATTTCGGAAAGTCTTACGACACCCTGCAAAACCTGCATTCACTTCAGATTCTCAAGCGCCATCGAAGCTTTCCGAATAAAATCCATCGTTTATTTTCTCATACCAGTACATTCATCGAGTAAAACTCTTCGAAAATTTGAACAATTTTGAGGGAAAACAATTGGAACACGACAGGACGATTCACTCGTCAATGTAAAAAAATAAAATAAAAACCTGAAAATTTACATTACCTACGAAAACAAATTCTTAAATTCTGGAAAGAACAGGAAAAATGAGGATACAACACTGTACAAGCATTTAGAAAAGCGAATTTTGGCTCTTGAGTAAAAAAGGTTATATTTTTAGCCTTTCTACCCACTAAACCAGGTGCATTTCAACACGTTATGCGCAGGAAATTCTGGCCCTTTTGCCAAGGGAAAGCTGAACCACTTTGAAAGAAGCAACGGGCATTGAAGCGAGTGGATTACCACCCACCATGGTGTATTCACTGAACGTAACAGAACTGTTATCCTAAATACAAGAACTGAACTCCCTCATGAGTACACTGTAAAGTCAATCAGATCAATGAGACGAAGATCATCCACATGTCTTGTTCCAGAAAAGATCATCCATCTCCATCTGGAACCCCTCTGGTGAGTCACTTGAATAATCTTCCAGGAACCTCCCCTTGATCTCTTGGTGACAAAGTAATGAGTTTCCCTACTTGCATGGATTTCCCAGATTAAGGAATTCCCCTAGATAGAGGTATTGAATAATAACCCAATATCCTCTTCCCCCTGTCACCCCTCTTCTGGTAACAATCATGGTGTGCTCCATCAGCGCTCTGTCAGCTTGAGAAAGTGGCACATGACCACAATTATTCTTCCGTAATCTATTCTAATCTGGTGGTGATGCAATAATGTGACTCTTGCAAATTCTATCTAGAACCCAAAAAGGTGATGGAATAATGGCCCTTTCTTGCATCATCCCTCACCAGATTTTCCTGAGGCTTTATAAGCATGTGTCCCACGTCCTGTACCCCAGAACTTGTCAGTGCGTCGACCAGAGAAGAACCCAGAGGAAGCTTAATAGTAAATATTCAAAAACCCTGATCAAAGACTTATGAAAGAACTTGAGAACTGTCTCTAGATATCGTCAGCAGACTCAGTTCATCTCAAGTGTTTACTCTAACCTGTTCTAGAGTTTCCATTTGGAGCTCTAGCGTAACTATATGCAACGGATATAGAATTATATACAGTACTTGTGTGTTTTACTGTATTGTGCTGTGTGTACTTCAATAACGGAGTGGATTGTATAAAGATATATTTGAATTACTCTTGACTCATTATTCCTAGTTCACCTAGTAATCAGTAGACTAGTAGAGATTACTCCTGACAGAAAAGAGAGCTAGGAATAACAGAACCATTTCACGAGATTTATATAAGTAGAAGGAACAGATGAAGGGTTGAAATCATGTCGGGCATTTTCGGATAACCACAATTAAGCCTATTCAAACTATGTTTTGTAGATGATAATTTCAATTTGAAGCCGACTTCATCACTCAAGCCTTCAAAATAACAGAAATTGTGCTCACTTGGGTGCGGTCTTCCTCCAGTAGCGATCCACTCCATTTTTGAAGTACAAGACCGCCATCCACCGCAGTGTAAGGTCAACATTGGGATTCGAAAATACTTCCTGCGGAGTTCTCAACACGTTACATATTTGGGGAACAGATACAAATTGTGTCTCCTTTCACTGACCGTTAAAGCACGGTAAAACCCGCTCTCACATTCCCAAGCTCTTAACCGGTGTTCGGCATCTTTGAGGACTACATGATTTTGTGAAGTGGCATCTCTCAGAACTTCCAGGAGTTGAGCACCGGTTGCTTCAGTTGTTGCACGCGAACCGAGTTCCATTGTTCATATTCAACACGCAAAAATGCTAATCCTCCTGCGGTTCGAACAAAAGTTATAGTTTTTATGATATTTCACTGTCACCAGTACACCACATTACCACGATGAGATGCGGGGAAAATAATTCGATACACGCAACACACAAATCTTGAAAATTTCTGCATAACTGAGAAAGGCTTGGTTATTAGAAACACATAATCTACCCAGCAGGCAAAATAAACTTTCTTGAACACAGAATTTTCAAAATTTATTTCGAAAACGAAACATAAACAACACACAGCATTTGGCCCTCTGACGGCATGCAAGCGATCACCATCACATACTCATCGACATTTCTTGAAGCATTTCTCACAAGATCCAAAATAAACGAAGTTCTTCGGCATGAATTAGAACTAAGACAAGATTTTAAAAAAACTTACCCTCATCATCCAGATCCAACGGCACAGCTTTTCGAAAATAGTGACCACATAATCAGTAAAAATCTAGCAGTTGAAAGTCTTGAAACCATGCGTTGATCTTTTTGAATTCAACTACGGGTCAACATAAAAATGTGTCGAGGTAAACTGTATCCTTGCTACTTTGCAAAGCTTCCAAAGGTTATGAACTCATATTTTAAAATATCACATTCCATAATATGGTTTCCAGCTGAAGTATCACTTTCAAATCACTATTTGTCCTCCAGTTCTGCAAGCATGTTTTTCACATTTTTCCCTCTGAGATTTGACGCATCCCAATTTTATCTGCCAGAACAGAATGGCAGAAAAACTACGAAGGATCTTTTAAAATAACTCAAGCGCTTCGAAAATGGCGAGCATTTTTCAGCTAAACATAGAACTGCTCATATAAAATAATTTGCCAGAGCTTATAAAAAAAAAAAGAATTGCTAACACAGTAATCTCGGAGTAAAAAATAAATCATTGACACGATACTCGTTCATAGCCTTCAATGGCTCAGAAAAATCACACGTAGTGACGTAACTCATGATACGTTGAATCACTTTTTCTCACACGTTGTACACCATTGAGAAACACTGGTGTACTCTTGACTACGGATTTGTCTCTTCATCCCATTGATTCAAGAATGTCTAAAACTCAATTTCAAGTTCTTCCCATCGGAAATCACTAGAAGAGATCTGCACGCGTACTTTCTCACACATTTTTCAGATAAAAGCTTATCGATTGAGGCAAAAACCTTTCCAGAAGCGCATTCCATAAAATGATACCCACATCGGAATTTTTTTAATACAGTACTGTACTGAACCTTTGAAATGAACAGAAGACATTTTCTGTTCCGTGGTGCAAAAACTGAAAAACACGATATTCCAGGATCCCGCCTTAGTTTTGATCAAAATCGATAGTTATCTCACCACGCGATGAGTTACTTTTTCCTCATCATCAATTGATCTCCTCTCTGCTCGAAATCACACTCGCCGTTCACGTATCTTCCTGTGTTTGAAAAGTCGAAGTTACTTCACATCGTCAAGCATAGATTGAAACACGTCAAACTCACCTATGAGTTGAAATAAGAAGTGAACCACTTCCGCACGCGAAAAATTTTGAGAGGAACAAATGGAAGATACAGGTTGCCAGTTCGGCATATCATTCATTCCTTCAGGTGTTTCCCCTGTGATAATAGCCCTGGTATCAGGCAGAGGTACATTGAAAGATTCATGGTTCAAAATGGAGACAACCACATTTTCAGCAGAATGGGACTCCAGCTGAATGGGATGATCTGTCATCACGTTCACTGCAGAAACAGAGGATGCACGCCTCATTGGTGTCCGATCTTCAATAACACCAGGGATCATCAACGGCGTGGACTGACCCAAACAAAATGAGAGGATATTATTAGTTAAACTTGAATTTGAGAACAGGAGAAGTACCTGGGGGATTCCTTTCCCACAGTCAACGTCCTTAGACTCCTTCACCGAAGTACAAGACATTGATGGAGATGCCAAAGCCCCTTCACGAGGTGAACGGTTAACTCTTGAAATTTTCACTCTTGCAGCACTGGCATTCGAAACTTGATCACTTCGAAGGAGCGGAGACAAAGTAATCCGTGGAATGTGGAACGTAGTCATCGTATAAGGTGATGCATTCTCCATTTGGCATTCAAGAACAGGCAACGACTGCAAAATTGCACTTACATAATTTAAAAATCCTCTACACAAAAGTGAACATCAAATTTACTCATACTCCGGCATTCGCACTATTGACGAACTTTTTCGAAATGCTTGAAATAAAATGTTATATTTATACCCGATTTTTCGGAAGCGCGAATGATAAGCAGATAAAATCTCAATTTTTTACGAATACAGTAAAGCATATTAAAATTTTAAAAGATACAGTAGTCAAACGCTACCGCATGAAACCCACTTTCTTCCCATACTCAATCGCATAAAATATAATGATGAACCTGGAAGCAGCTTACTGAATCTCGATCTGCTGTAACTTTACGAACATTTAAAACTAGAACTTATCCAATCTCAAAATATTCGGGGGATTCAAATTTTAAGCGAAGAAGGATCAACACGAGATTTCGGCACGTCACTCAAAATAGCACGTTAAGTCAGACAAACAAAACGTTGCCATTACTTGGACTGACGCCGTAGGCTTGCGAAAAAATTCTGAATATACGTTCCTAAAACTTTACGATACATGAAAGAAAATTCGAGAGGCAGCATGAACTTCAATATTGCAGTTCTCCGCACCTTCAAAGGAAATGAAAAAATGTTCCTTTTCCAAATTTTTTTGACTATTCTGACGATCGATCGAGAAAATCTCCATGAGCTTTCATGCATAAATTGTTGTTTTCGGATTCTCGCCAAAAGCAAGCGATATGAAGACAGCAAGACTGAATCTTAAGTTCACAGGAATTTTTTTCCTTCGCCATCCTGCCAAACTATTCTCTCTCAAGCAAGGATAATTGTACGCGATGGCTAAGCTGTGTGAGCTGCGGGCAAGTTATTTTAATGCATGGACATCTTCGCACGAATCCTTTCAACCCTCATAAAAAAGCCAGCAGCAATTTTTTTCCAGGTGCGATCAGTTGAAACGTGCATACTGCATGCTCATGCCGATAAAATTCTTCGAAATACAGCACATGATCTCGAATGAACTTGATTGGACGTTTGTTCAACAATACTGAGCCCTTTCAGAAGGCACTCGCATTCGAACTTTGGTTCCATACATCCTGTAGGAATCTTGCAATAAGTTGGCGTACAGCAGCTGAATGCATGCTTCAAAAAGCCTACCGTATCTGTGGGCATGTGCACATGTGATTCTTGACCTTAATAGATACAAGGGACACATAAAAGCCTGCCGTATCTGTGGGGATTTGCACATGAGATTCTTAACCCTAATAGATACAAGGGACACGTTATCACGTAACGACAGTCTGATAACTCACACTTCGAAACTGCCACTGGGGAAACAGGCGGTCAACCGGAATCCTCATTCCTTTCTTGTAGGACAAGGGAAATCCTGCGAAATGCACAAAGCATATAAATGCACAGTATTCGAGATCGATTCATCTGGCTAACTCACGAATCACGCTGACACTCTCGTAATGAGAGCGTTTCTTCTGAAATTTCCCTTTAGACGGTGTTTTCTGTTTGATCAGCGCAAGGTTCATTTCGGGCACTCCTCGATGAATCTTAGGTGCAGCATCACACTGCACCTTCGATACTAAACGATTTAGACCGTTTGGTGTTGAACGGGAAAGTGCATCAAGAGATGGTGGTTTCTGCATGGGAACTCTTGGAGATTCACCACCACGAACATTCGTCTCCGCCGGGATATCCAAGAAGACATCCTTGTTCTCTTGTTCACGTTCACCATTTTCTAAAAGTGGATTAACTTGTGGATGGAATAGCACGCACGAGGCTGAAGTATCAATCAAAGAGATTTTCCGAAGTTCTTGCGTATCCACGAGTTGAGGATAGATATGAGGTTGGGATTCATGCGCAATGGTCGGACTTGACACGTCCTCGCCAGCACCAACTGACGAATGATTTGCTTCGATGTTCACGATTGCATTAGGATCGAAGATGGACTGCAAAGGAGGATTCCTGTAGTACAACCCAAAGACAAGAAATATGCCCGCACCTACCATAATCAAATGATCTACTTTCCACAAAGAAGGCGAGTTCGTTTCTGGAGTAATTGGGCTTCGCTCCACCAATACATCTTCAAGATCTAGTTCGTTTTCTTCGACTGATCGTGCCATCTTCCTCTTCCGATTCTTCTGATGCTTAGTTGCACGACTCCCAGATGGTTTATCAAGATTTCTTTCATTACCTATATTCTTATTGACGGCTTGGAACTCTCTCGTCATACTAACGACTTCGCCTGAAAACCGCAAGAAAAGGAACGGAAGTACGATGAAGAAAGATTGAATATACATTTACATGCGAATATCAAACTGCTCACCCTCAACAATCCTAATCTTAGCAACTTGTCCATCAAGAATACCAACAAGAAGTCCGGCAGCCAGGGGCATCATGGTCAAGTGTTGCTTTGCGATTTTCCCAGACCACCACGCATCCCAAAACTCACTGCAACATAGCCAGTTTCGCACAAACCACCATGGTTAAAAACAAGGCGATCAAGTACTTACAGCATAGATTTCCCATCAAATTCCCTCAGTCGAAACCATTTCTTCGTCAAACGAACGGGAAGCCGAGCAGTGATCGGTCGTTTCAGACGATTTCTCAGGTCGATGACATTCGAAATGAACTGATTTTCAGTCATAGGCGTATCACGCAACATTTTGGGGGAATTCATCGGGATATAACGTCCTAAATCTTTCGTGTTTCAAATAATTAATTTCAGTGATGGCATTATCAGCAAATCCGACATCGCCACAACCTTCAAAAGCAAGTTTCCGTCATTACAATGAGAAGAATCGTGACACCAACGTTTTTTGGGAAGTACGTCACGCGGTGCGATCAATTACCACGCGATAACCTCAAATAAAAAATTAAGGACAATGCACCGAGGTTCGTCCCGAAGCCATTTCAAAATAGAGCATGGACGGGGCAAGCCAGGAACGGAGAGCGCATAATATCACTCCTGCAGATCATGAATTCGACCTTCGGTTCCACAAAAAAAAAAAACTATTCCGATGGGTATCAACAGAAATGCTCCGTGTATGGTGTAAGGATGCGGCGAATTGACATCCCGTGTGTAAGCCATCCGTTGCGAAAATCCACGACATAAGGCACGTACCAGTAGAGTACTGTATTTCCCAATTTCAGACGATTTCTCAGGTCGATGACATTCGAAATGAACTGATTTTCAGTCATAGGCGTATCACGCAACATTTTGGGGGAATTCATCGGGATATAACGTCCTAAATCTTTCGTGTTTCAAATAATTGATTTCAGTGATGGCATTATCAGCAAATCCGACATCGCCACAACCTTCAAAAGCAAGTTTCCGTCATTACAACGAGAAGAATCGTGACACCAACGTTCTTTCGGAAGTACGTCACGCGGTGCGATCAATTACCACGCGATAACCTCAAATAAAAAATTAAGGACAATGCACCGAGGTTCGTCCCGAAGCCATTTCAAAATAGAGCATGGACGAGGCAAGCCAGGAACGGAGAGCGCATAATATCACTCCTGCAGATCATGAATTCGACCTTCGGTTCCACAAAAAAAAAAAACTATTCGGATGGGTATCAACAGAAATGCTCCGTGTATGGTGTAAGGATGCGGCGAATTGACATCCCGTGTGTAAGCCATCCGTTGCGAAAATCCACGACATAAGGCACGTACCAGTAGAGTACTGTATTTCCCAGAATTCCCGGCTCATGGCCATCTCCATGGAAGATCCATATACCATAATATAACAAAGAGCATTTGTTCAGCCAACTTGTGAAGCACATACAAATGCACTGTACTTCACATTGAAAGAAGATACAGACATGGGTGTTGCTCATGTGTACAGTACTGTTAAGTGTACTGATGTACACTGTAATGTACTGTCAAGCAAAATTGCTGCGGCTTGTATACGGAGTACTGTATACAGAATTCAATGTAAATTCCTCAATTCATCTGGTCATTCATTTATATACGTTCAAATTAGAGTTACTTATGTGAACCTTGGAAGTTGACGGGATTTCTCCCTCTGAGCTGGATGCCGCGGACTGTTATTGTCACTGCTGCATATTGACTCATTCATGGATGAAGTAGCATTTGCAGGAATATGAACGTATGGTAGAACGGGTTCTGAACACTTAATTGTTGCACGCCACCGTTCTGCGGAATTTACATTGCTTGCTGATTTTGAGATGCAGTACAGTATACTGTACTATATATTGCAGGCTGCTCAGGGAGGATTTGTCCCTAACAAGCTACTGGACAATAACTGGCGGGGCAACCGGAGAGGGATGCTATAGTCAGTCTGAGCGCAGACAAGGATGATTGCACATATGCTTTGCACGCATTTGAAATCAGACAAGTGAACTCTTTTCGAAGGACAATATACAGTACTGTATGTTCAACACCATTTTTTTTCTCTAAAATTTTGGGATGCCCTCCATCCAAAGCCACACAGAATTATAGCTTTACCCTGAAGTACAATTTCATCAATTAACCCTTGGATAGGGGCACATCAAAATCAGATTCCATAAGATAATTCCCCAAAAAATATTCGGAGTTTGTTGCATGAGCTTCCTTGTTCATTTCTTCTGTACGACTGGTTTAGGAGTATTTTTTTTGCCGTGCAAACATTTTCCGAGAACTGATCTTCTGTCAATGCAGTCACATAAGTTCAAATCACTCTTTGAATATTCAATCATGACAAAGAATTTAGGCTCATTTCATGGGAGCTGGATACTGTTCAAAATTTATTTTTGATGCACTCAACACCTGTCACTGCATTGAATATTATATTCATGCTGTTTAATAAAATAATATATTTCAATCCCAAGGGTAGAGTGAAAGGGTATTCAAATAATTCTGACAAGAAAGCATGTTATTTTTTTTCAAATTTCTACATCAAACTTAAATAAATTTTGCAGAGCAGGTATATGAATAATGGGAAAAATATTCCGCCAACGGATAATTCCATATATTGTATATGAAACTTATGTCTTCTATGAAGGAAAACAAATATCAATCCATTATACAGTTCACTTTCATTATGACAGAACAGTTGCTTTAATCAGTCTTGACTTTAATTTTTTCCTCTATGGTCTGCTGCTTGCAGCATGCATGCAAAGCAGACATCAGTTTAATAGGAACCAGCATCATTTTTTTATCGTCATAAAAACTAGGTGCAGCATTAATTACTGTATGCCAGCAAATAAAAAAAACTGAAAATTTTCGAACAGACACGCGTAAGCAGAAGTAAAATCTATGAACTACTCCGGCAGTATATATTCTTTACATAGAAACCGTCAGATTTATCTATTGACAGATTTTCCGAGAAGATTCGTTCCAAGAATATATTTTATTCAGATACAAGACCAAATTACTAATACACAGCAGAATAAGTGCACAGCAAACTATTTCTTTGATGAGGCATTGAGAAATGTGCTGGTAGCGCAGTGCTGGTGGGGTTTCTGGATGATGCCAATTTATTAGAATTTAGGGATTCTTGCTTGTACAAAATTCCCTAAATCCTACAGACATTTTTTTCTGTTTGTTGGACTGCTTTTGGAAACCATCAACTTTTGCGCAATCGTACATACTTCGACTACAACATTTGGGAGAAATTCAAAGATGCGCGGGGATTTATTTATTGGAATTCATTCGATATGACTAGAAATCGACTTCACTTTCTGAAACACAAGACCCAAAGGATTTCACAGGAAAAATTAAAAACAAAAAGTGCGTAACAGCAACGAATCACTTCGCGCGGCATTTCATTTTCTGTCATCAATCTCACACAACAAAAGTCCTTCTCCCATTACGGGGAACTCGGAATTCTGAAAGCAGCACCGCGATTCAGAAAACAACCAGACATTCAAAGCTTTTTCCTCAGGTCTATGCCACCTTGAACACGACGCATGGAATATGAGATCCAACAATGCTTTTCAATTAATACCCTCTCGTTTCTTCTCGTTTTTCACAGAACTCCTAAAGGGCCAATTACCAGCACCGGCACTTTCGCCGCCCGACTGCTTGCTGGTTTGCAAATGTCGGCGATTCAAGGCTGGCAAAGATGACTTATTTTTCTCATTAGTGCTTGATGTTGAACTTTGATAGACGATTCGGGCCAATCTCAGCAACATAAACTGTTTTCCCGTCTTTTGAGACAACGACGTCGTGAGGATTCATCAGGAAACTTCCGTTTTCTTCTGAAGCATCCTGGAAGAAAAAAGTACGCTTCTTATGTTTTTGACATTTTGCGTAACGCAGTCTGAACTTTGATTCCAAAGCCATTCTGCTAAATATCCACACATGAATCAAGCGTGAAGAAAATTTCGAGGCCGGAAATACCATTGAAACTCGATTTTTCTTCCAATCGTAATGTCATAGACTTCAGAATTTATTTTTTCATTACAGTATGTCACCTGGAATCCACGAAGATGTCAAGTCTGAAAATGATTTCAAGTGATTCAAAAAATCTAATGGTTTAATACTGTACTGTACTTTCATTCAACCACGTTCAAGTTAAGTTTTCAGTAATTTTCGAGATTCAGCGATGACGCCCGGCCGAAATTCCAGAAAGAAGGAGAACAATGCGTCACATTTTACAATACTGTATTGATCTCAACTTCTGCAGCATTCCTTTGATAAGCGTGATTTCTTCCTTCTCGTAAAAAGAATTTCCATCGCATAAAAGAATCGAAAGAGAAAAACATTATACTGTACTACGCCATAAAAAAAACTATTTCGCATTTGTTACTTTGACCAAAAATAAGCGGACCACAACAACTTTCGGTATTAAATTCGATTTACATAAGTGTACCGTCATGTAAGTTATAAAAATATCACTCCAATACACCAGTTCCTGAAGATTTCGTTTACTTTTCGTCTCTGATTTTTTGTTTGGAACATAATTTCATGTGTGGCCAAAATACATAACGAGAGAAAGACAAACGGATAATTCTACGGTTGACATGCGCCATTCACAATCGACCAAACGGAGCATGATCTGCATAAAACAGTGAGTTTGATCCTTAGATAGCGGAAGAAAACTGCTAAAATGCTTACATCATGTAAGTATGAGGCCATGAGAAAAAGTATGCGGTCACTCTCGGAATAACTTGACGGAATCTCAGAAAAAAAAGTGAGTTCATACAAAGCTTCTACACAAAATACCGGGATGTAACTGATTATATTCATGGTCGTCGAACATTTTCCTGCTCCGCGCGTCTTAGAATTTTAAGATAAAAATGTTTGCTCTTGAATAAACGGGAAAAAAGCTTAATTCAAAGATCTGACTCAACGTAGCGAGGGCTGCTGATAGAAAAGAGTTTTTTCCGAAACCTTCCTTTTCCAATGCAATGAGATTTGATCAAAATTATCCTACTCACTCTCTGCCAAGTGTCGATAATTTCGCCCTTGTCAAAGCTTAGCACCACTCCATTTGGCGGCTCCTTGTTGGAGACACGCGGCTGACGAACTGCAAAAATTGCAGGACCTGAAATGTGGGAAGAAAGTAAAGTACAATATTTCAGAATTTCTGTGATCTCTCTATACAGTACAGAAATGACCAGAAAAGTGAACCGATTTTTGACTAGAATAGCTTGGTAGCGAATCAAGCTGTGACAATGAAGGAAAAAAAACACCAAATCGAAACTCGTTCACTTCATATAACAGTAGTACAGTAGTATGGTATCAAGTGCCACGGCATCGTCACATGAAAAGTTTGAATGAAAACTTAAAAAAAAACAGAAGTTGTCAGGTAATTTCTACCACTAAGCCGCTGTTCTCCAGGGCCGTTTTTGTGGATAACTGGGGTGCAGGACCAGTAATTTAACCATCTGCATTGATTCCGCCGGTTGAATTTCAATTACATTACTGTATATTCGTGACTTTTTCCACGACTAACCACTAAAATGATATTCAAACTTTTCAAGTATCACTGACTTCCTTCGATTTGTATTACCTGCTTTAAAGATGGTTTATTTAAGGGTCGCAACAATTGCTCCATTGGTGCATCATGTGAGAAAAATATGTGAGAAACGTTGCACATTTTAGACAAGCGCAGTATGTTTTAAAACCTATTCATGTGAATTAAGTAGAGATTACACAGGGATAAACAGAAAAATTGAATAGTTCAAGAGATTTTTCATCTAAGACTTCTTTTGGTTCAACTGCTCTAAGCAGACACACGAAAAACTTTTCCGTTTTTTCAATTCTTTGAAAACGAAAACGTCAGCACGTCAGAAAGCCTGGACCAAAAAAATATAAACTTTGAACAGCAACATGCACTTCACGAATAGTTTTAGCAAGGATACTAGGTTTGAAAACGGTTGACTGAAATGGCATTCAAAGATATTTTACATCGTGTTCAAGTTTTTTTTTGGAATGACCTGCGGAATACATTAAATTCCGATAGGAAATTTACCATCTGCTTTCTCACTAGGTTTGCTGGGATTCTTGAGAGGATTGCCTCACCTAAACAGTCTTTCGAGTTTCGAGAGAGGAGAATTTGGCAATCGGGAGCTGATCGTCTCATGCATGGGTAAGGGGTTGAAGAGAAAAAAAGCAAATAATTCATGAGGAATGCATTATAGGACCAGTTAAGCTCTATGGACGCTCCAGCAAGTTGCCGGAAATATGACTCTGACAAGCATATAATTCATCAGTAGTTTGTCAATCCAATACTGCAAAAGACGTTCAGTGCAGACAAATGCGACTTTCATGTGAAGTGAATTGGAGTTCACGAAGTCCAGGGTAACACACTTTTTGTCAGCACAAATCCCTCAGTTTATTACCAAAAATTTAGTTGAACCCATCAGAAAGCCATTGAATGGAGAGGACCATTTGATTGAAAAAAAAATTTTTTTGGCAGTGAAGTGGACCGATTTTTCAGCTCAAAAATGGATGTGCGCCTCTTAAGCGCACACTATAATACTATAGGGCAGAATTTAAATGCGGTAGCATTATAAATAAATGCGGTAGCATTTTTTCATGAAGAGATCTAATCTTTTCACAGTATCTTGATGAATAACTTTGAAAAACCAAAACGTTCATAGTTGACGTTAAAGTTCATTCAAGCATAAATCCTTGTTTCGCAAACAGTCGCCTCTTCTCACCCAGGTTGCTGATGGCAAAAACGGCGCCCAGGGACTCAGATACGGGGAGAATCGCCAGGGGCTCGTTGCTGATGTCGGTTGAATCACCGGCTTCCGAAGGCCTCAAACTCGCCTGGAAGCAAACCACTCTTCCATTTTCTCTGTCAGCCGCACAGATGGCGTCGCGTTCTTCGATCAATGCTAAATCATGTATCACGTCCATATCTATCACAGTGATAAGAAAGAGGGGCAAAAGGAGAACAAAATCAAAAGAGGAAAAATTTACGACTCGGAAAAGACCCCACCCCGAGGCGAAAAAAACGCATCATTCGCCGGAACAACGCGCGGATTCATCCTGCGTGTGTACCTCTACATGTACACTTTTTATGCTTCACATACTTAAGACCAACTGAACAAGGACAAATTTCTGTAACGCATAATTTTTCGTAGGCAGGAAAAGTAACTCGTACAAACAATTTGTCCCACTTTTCGAAAGTTTGTGAACAGAAAATGCATGAATTTCAAGCCATTTTTTTCTCTCCAATTTTACCTCCTGTTAAAAAAGGCAACTTCGAACGAAAAATCATGCAGGAATTGAATATTACGCCAGCAAATTTAGTAGATGTGGAATACTCTAACGGGAATACCGACTTTGAGTCAAGTCTTGGTTTTCATTTCGTCAAAGACGGATTACTTATCCAACTGAGAGGAAAATAAAAATAAACAGATCGAACTTCTGATTTGGGAGAATAATTTTCAAATTTAATTGAATATCGACAACTAATCACATGCAGGAGATACATTCGGGTATGTTCTGGAATACAATACATGAAGAGTACATTTTTTAAAAAATTAATGGAGAGCATTTCCCAATTTTGCATTTTTTGTGTGTGGAGAAAAGCACACTCACCGTGGGTGTACTCCCTGACAAATTTTCCGTCGTGATCGAATTTCATGACCCTTTTGTTGCAGTATCCATCAGAAACGAAAAAGTATCCATTTGTGGCAACTGCGACGTCAGTCGGTCTGCAGAAATGACTGGAATCAGTTCCTGATATGAATTTCTCTCCCAAAACCAGAGCGGGTTTCGTTGAGCCCGGGGCAAACTATGAGAGAAGAATAAGGAGTAATGAGCTCTGAGAAATCATTTATGCATTCATATACAAATATACACAGGATACCATTTTCAGTTTTTTCGCAATTATTTTTATGTCAAAACACCGCGGAACTTTCGTTCACGCGAATACACAAAGAACACTTTCCTCAGCGTTGATTTTAAAAGATTCGGGTGCGTCTTGGAATCTATGATGTCTTTGATTACCGAACAAATTTTCTGCTGGGGCGGTGCTAAAATGTGAACAAATTAAATTTTATCAATCTATAGACTCATTTTGTTTGACACTGAGCATGAGGTTAGGGAACTAAAAGTCCAGGGTACACATCCAAGAAAATATTTTCGAAAAATCTGAATAGTTTTTCCAATAAGGGACCAGTTACGGTATATTCGTATCATTGTAAAGTACAAGGACGAACTGTAATATTGCTAGCAAGGCGAATTTTTTATACGAAAGAATCAAAGAAAAGGAAAGTGGGCCGTTATTTCAAGTTCATCATGAAAATACTGTACACGATGTTTATCGATAAGTCACATGAAAATTCGTGCCTTTTTTGGCGTTTCTGCGAAATGTTAAGCTTTTGGGAGCCTGGAGAAATAAAAGTTATATCGTTTATGCCGCAATGGCATTAATTATGATTTCGTAAAGACATGGTTCGGGATTTATAATACAGGACAGAAGTTTTTCTTCAACTCGACGGAAAATACAATGACAGATAGACAACCGTTCATTTATGTCTCAGAAGCCGATGACGTCCTTCAGAATCGCAGAGGGAAGAACCACAGTAGCTTTAGGAACTTCCAGGCCTTTAGTACGTGAACATGACATTAAAAATACGGTTTTTGTATAATACTGTACAGCATAAAACTTTCTTACCTTGAAAATTTGGTGCGTGCCAGTGTCAGTGACCCAAACATTGCCACGGTGATCGATGGTGAGTCCATGGGGGACGTGGAACGTATTGTTTCCCCATGTGCTGAGCACTTTGCCGCTATTTTTATCCAGAACCGCGATCGTGTTCCCCTCTATGACCGGTGGTTTGCTGTAACACACATATAGAAATGATGCTTATGATCACCTCTGACAACGGAAATCATTCCCATCTATAATCTGTAATACATCCTCGGGGACAAAAATCGCTCGGAACTTTCATGCGACTTTAATTTCCGTGCTCTGCCAGGGACTGTATAATATGAGGATTGACGACGACGACGCGAACGTGTCACCATGAATGATTTCGAAGCCTGAATGATTTTTTCAACAGGGGTTTTTGAAGACTGGCGAGTCAACCAAAAATATCCCCATATACAGTGTACTGTATATGGGCATTACATGATTATTTATTTGGAAAAAAGTATTTGTTTGCGAATCCTGCGCTCAGATTTCATCTCAGCGCATAAAAGTGTGAATAAAATGATGGGTACGCTGTTTTCAACATTAAAAATATTTTTCGGAGCACGGAAGACTCCCGAAGACAAACTTGAACAAAAATTGCTCAGGCTTAATTTCAGGAGAATGTTCTTAATTAATCAGCTTTCTTTACATAAAAAATCAAAATGCTCACTGGGTTTTACTTCGAGTCATGACTTTCTCAGCAGTCGCAAAATTGGTATAATTGTTACAGCCCCGCTTTCGAGTGCCTCATATTGTAAAAAAAAGGCATCCATAAAGTTTGCAAACCCTCTGGAGGCATTACGAGGGTTCTAACAAAAGTTCTTGGAATGAAAATGAAAACGGCGTCTAATCGAGCTGAAAAAAAATTATTCTTTAGAGCAAACATATTCTTCGGCACAAAAAAAAATCAGCCCTGTTTGACAATTTTTTTTGGAAGAATATGTTTGCCCAAAAGAATAATATTTTTTCAGCTCAAGTAGACGCCATTTTCATTCCGAGAACTTTTGTTAGAACCCTCGTATACAGTATTTTCAACTCGTGTAAGTCGAAAAGTAATACAGATTCACGAAATAGTTGAGAAAGACGATCAAACGGTTTTAGTTAACCTTGACCCGACAACGAACATTTTTTTTCGGATTGCGACAATTTCGCGCAAGAAAGCGGAGAAATCCATCGTAATCCACGTAAAATTTATGAAGACATACTGTACATGTACACCACAGTAATAAAGTCTAAACTGAATTTACGGACGAAGGACACTATGACTGCACTACACTTTTATAACGAAGAAAATCCCAACAAAAATGCTTTCAAATTATTCCCAGAAAACCTAAATTCACAATGAATGTACAATTCAATGAAATTTACTTGTGAGAGGACCAAGATCTTTCCGCCCGGTGGAAAATCACGGGATTTCCCTTCAAATCCGTGTCGACCGCAGAAATGTGTCCCAAAGGTTGGATGTCAAGAGGTTCCGGAGGCCATTCCGGGTCATGGTGCACTTGAAATCTGCTTTTGTCCATGAAAAAATTCTAGAAAAATTCGAACCGACATCATAAATGAAAAGAAGGAATACCATGCCAACAGGAGTTATTAAAAACAATTAAACAAATTTGCGAGGGCCGGTTCAAAATTAGCCTATCCTTGTAAATACCTCAACAAGCATTGCTAAGTTGAAGTGCAAAGATTTACTTTACTGTCGGCAGAACATATAGAATTCTCAGAGGAACGGATGAAGGCCATCAACTGAGGCTCTACAGTCTATACTTTGCAGTGAGGTACTTGTATGAGTTATTCCCCCCAAAAAAATCCATCAGTTTCCCATCAATGGATTCTCTTCTAGTGAAGAGTTTCAGATTGAAATCACTCACATTAACATACAGTACTTGTAGAAAAAGTTTTGCTTGATTGCACTTCCCAGTCGTGATTTGTATTTTAATTTCGTTGCAAAACTGTATAATACTACAGTATTTCATCATTCAATGTGCATTTGGGAATAATTCCGCACGAAAATACAGCGCAATCGAGTTTATGTCTTGTCCTTGTCTTATTCAAAGGTACGAATACGCTATTGAAAAGAGCGTTTCATGGTACCGAATTTTCTAAAAAACTGTTCTTCAATGTTTGCCCATTTCTAGCCAAAATATTTTATTCATTTCGACATGCACTTTCAAGGTCATGTAAAGATGTAATCAATTACAAGGACAGATATATTATACAAGGAAATGCTGATACTTTCTTCAGGAAAAAAAAAATGACCCAGCAAGTAAAAAAAAGGACAGAAGACGCACGCTGATTTTTTCTGAAAATGACGGTGTTTGCTGAGGGTCAATGTGACTTGATGAAGTTTCTACTTGGAACTCCTGAAATATTTTCTCATTAATTTATCAAATATATTCTTGTTCATTTACGGAGCTTCTATTCAGATGAATCAGATAGCACGTTTAAGAGTCCATATACAGTATATGTTACGGGAATTGGTGCCCACAATTGAAGCTTCAGGGAGCCAGGTTTGGCAATCCTGCTGTTTCTTTCTTTTCCTTTTTTGCTGCTATGCAGCACTACCTGGCGGTGCGCATCCTTGGGGGATGCGGGGAGAGGGAAAAAATGGGAAACCACAAATTTGAGGAGTTTCTTATCCGTAAGACATGCTCGCAAATTTTCCTTTGGTAGCCGGTTTTCCTGCAATCTTTTTTTTTTTAAGTGGAATTGTGTGAGTGCTGAAGTGGAAAAATTCTTTCGGGATACAGCTCTTGCCTGAGGAACATCTGGATTAAATTCAGAGCCTGAATCAAGAATTTTTGAGAGTGAAAGTTATTTAACTTTCTGGGTATTTGCTGTGGTGGTGTAATAACTAATAACCAAGGGTCCCAACTTTGTCAGACAGCATTGAGAAGCAACAGCTTATAAAGAAGCAGAGGGAAGAACTGGGGAACAAAGGAAGCAGCATTTTCCAGCCACATATACATTCAAAGAATAAAGCTCAATCCGCAAAAAAAAAGGACTTTAGAACAGCTCACTGATTCCATGTCAATCTCCCCCCGTTCAATTTTCTGGCGCAGCATCGCGAATAAAGGATCTTCTTCATAGTTGATGTAGTTGCTGGGTGCTATAAGGGAAGTTGGGTAGGCCTTCACCAAGAGCTGCAATGCTAGTGCAGCAATAACCAGGAATCCGAATCCATTCATACTTCACTTATGTTGGTCTGCAAACAGCAATGTTATTTATAAGTTTCACTCTCTTAGTTTCTGGTTCTGCAACAAAGGAAATCTTCACTGGGAAGAGAAATCCTGCATGTGCAATATTTACTTACGTACCCCACACAGTTTTCCCCAAAAAATCAGTTTTGCGTCATACTCGAGCGAGTTTTTCCAGAAGTTTTTGCTGCATTAGAATTGGATCACATCACAGGTCTTTACTTGAGGTGCACAACCGCTTAACAGCAATGCATAATACAAAAACCCAGCATCTAATCCTCCAACAGTACTGCACCTGGAAAATTCCTGGAGGATGAACAAGCAGAGCGGTAAGAATCTGATTACAATAAACCATTTGAGATTTAAAACAATCCGAGGCCAGCTTAGCGATTGGATCTTACAATTTCATCAAGCATATGACTATTACAAGGAATCAGAAATGAGAGCATGAAGGTCAGATGCCACAATTATCTGCAAGGCCTACCTGTACAGTACTGTACAACAGCTGGGCCACAAAGAAAAACAATTATGGAACTCTCAGCAAATGCAAATAGATCGAGAAATCCAGAAAGTGTAGGTAAGCTTCAAAGGTAGAATTGGTATAAGAGGCTAACAATTGCAGACAACGATCTGTGCCTCTCATCGCTGGTGAAACTGATCAGAATTTGAGCCCATTCTCGAGCCACAAGCGTGAAAAGATGAAGAAAACCACTCATCATTAACATTAAGTTAAAATCATTATTGCCATCAAAATCCTGTTCGAATGAATTTAACTGACGAACATATCAAATAAACCTTTTACAACGCTTGAACTCCGCATAATGAACAGTCGCTCACAGTTTAAGCTATCAGCTATGGAAATGCCTAACGATATACTGTACTGTAATAAAATTTAATTTTCCGGGGAACTTATTGCTGCTTCGAAAGCCGCCGAGAAATTTTCTTTCCAAAAAAGAACCGCCGGTAAATTTTCGTGGCGGAAATGCTGATGCTCATGAACTTCAATGATGTCATCCAACGAAAAGCTCGCCGTGTGTGTGGAAATTTCCAAAAGAATCTTATATGAAGAATACAACGTTCTTTCTTTTTACGTCTATGGGAATAGAATATCGAAGGATAAATTAGCCAAAAGAGTAACAGGCCCTAAATATCTGAAACGCCTTCCGCAGAATCGATACAATTTTCCCACAGGAGTAAGTTTCAACCGAAGAAATGGCCCTGTGCGTTTTTGCGGCGGAAATGCTGGCAGAAAAGCACACCACGGACTTGCTATGCGTAGTGTCGCTCTGCTCAGTGACGGAGGCCACGCGCCACGACGGATCAAAAACTTCATAACTATCAACCTTTCATCCTGCTATTTCAATTAGAGTAACTTCACGTCCAACTTCAGCGAGCGATCCACAATGATGACGGAATCCCTTGTATAACTTCAACAACGTGACACACTTACTCCTGAGGGAAAAATTAATCGATTCTGCGGAAGGCGTTGCAGATATTTAGGGCCCGTCACTCAATCGGTAACTCCACTAGACGAAGTTTGCTGAAATCGCGGTTCCAGGGAATTCTCATCAGGTTCAAAAGCGCATGAGGAAATCCTGGTTTTTTCGGAAGTCCGTATTCCACATGCTGTCGGTCGAGATCTCCAGTCTTTGGTTTATATCCAGCCGGGAGACTTGGACACCACTCTGGCTTACGAGTGGCTTCCTAGAGGTCGCTATTGAAGCAGGCACATTTTTCTCAACTGCGTGTCGCGTGCGCGTTATATGTTTGATGGCCTGTTCATCCAATTGTACGCTTCAGGTCTTGCGATTCATTGAATGGAAGCAAAAAGCGTGGAGCTTATGGACTGAAGTGTGTGAGATTTCTGTTCAGGTCTTAAACCCATCTCCATCTCGTTACTTTTGTGCATGTTATCGTTTCGAAGACCAGCGTGTGTTTTCATGGGATAGTTCCTTGCGTATCTGAGGATTCTCGTTGTTTTGCTCGATACATTCATGTGTACTGTGTGTATCCTTGCGCACACCACGGACTTGCTATGCGTAGTGTCGCTCTGCTCAGTGACGGAGGCCACGCGCCACGACGGATCAAAAACTTCATAACTATCAACCTTTCATCCTGCTATTTCAATTAGAGTAACTTCACGTCCAACTTCAGCGAGCGATCCACAATGATGACGGAACCCCTTGTATAACTTCAACAACGTGACACACTTACTCCTGAGGGAAAAATTAATCGATTCTGCGGAGGGCGTTGCAGATATTTAGGGCCCGTCACTCAATCGGTAACTCCACTAGACGAAGTTTGCTGAAATCGCGGTTCCAGGGAATTCTCATCAGGGTCAAAAGCGCATGAGGAAATCCTGGTTTTTTCCGAAGTCCGTATTCCATATGCTGTCGGTCGGGATCTCCAGTCTTTGGTTTATATCCAGCCGGGAGACTTGGACACCACTCTGGCTTACGAGTGGCTTCCTAGAGGTCGCTATTTGAGCAGGCACATTTTTCTCAACTGCGTGTCCGGTGCGCGTTATATGTTTGATGGCCTGTTCATCCAATTGTACACTTCAGGTCTTGCGATTCATTGAATGGAAGCAAAAAGCGTGGAGCTTATGGACTGAAGTGTGTGAGATTTCTGTTCAGGTCTTAAACCCATCTCCATTTCGTTACTTTTGTGCATGTTATCGTTTCGAAGACCAGCGTGTGTTTTCATGGGATAGTTCCTTGCGTATCTGAGGATTCTCGTTGTTTTGCTCGATACATTCATGTGTACTGTGTGTATCCTTGCGCGTCGTTCCTTCGTCTTGTACTTGAGTGCTCGTTAATATGTGTGTTGCGCTATTTGTTTTATGGCAGAGAAGTTTCATTGGATTCTTATTTTTTTCCTTGGAAGATCTGTCTGTCGAGCCCTGGTCGCAACTCGCGAGGAATTACCTTTCGGCGGATCGCGCGCAGTTCGCGTGAAGTTCTCGACATGGCATGGTGTGTTGGGGCTTCTTCTCGGTTATTCGTCACACTCCGCAGTGATCAGTTTCTGTGATCGCCGAGAATCCGGAATGGCGAGCGATTCTTGCGTTGTCTTGGAGGGCTCCATGAAATTCCGTGATGGAAAGAAGGTGAGTATTTTGTCCGTATATTCGCTCTGGAAGTCAGCATTAAATGAATTTTTTCCTTTTTCTTCCAGTGGAAACCAAGATGGGGAGTCCTCACAAAACTTTCCCCGGTTGCTGGTAAATTTTTCTGCCATTCTTAGTATGCTTATGTTCGTCGTGCTATGTTTTTATTTCTGTTTTTGCCGTTCCAATCTAATATTTATTCCTGATATAGTATTAATGGTGACTAATTTTGTTTGCATGATTGATTTTATTCGGGAGAATTGAAGCAAAACAGTTACGTTTTAATGTTCCTGAATATCGGATATGCGTATCAGTGCGGGGTAAGGTCTAAGATGAAAGAAGGAAGACTGTTCTAATTTTGGATTTTTGGACGTTTCTCTGTCTGGAGCTATTTATCGCTCGGTAAGGCGGTTCCTCTTCTCGAGAGTACTTTTTTCTCGCTTTCCAGCGCCGGAAATTGTAACACCCGCATGGTTGGTTGAGTGTTGCAATGTTTCTTTCGACGGAATGCTCTCTTCGTTATTTTTCCAGGCGTTGTTTTGTTTTCCATGCAAACCTTTTTTTTATGAACACCGCTTCGGTTTTCTTTTGGATGTTCCTTTGCGCGTGAGGATTTCTACTTTCACTGTATGAATTATTCCCTTGTAGTACCTCGGCTGGGAAGCCTTAACTCCACCGAGAATTTCGAACTACTATGGTGGGTTGCATCCGTATAATTAGGTCTCATGTTTTTTTCGATTCACAGCACATGCTCAGTTCAAATAAATCAGTTATTTATTTTCGCTATAAAATACACAGTTCATTTTTGGCTGAAGAGCACACGAACGAAATTTTTTTATTGCTCTGATACAGTATTGTTTTTTCTAGGCATATTAGATGCACGAGTAAGCTCACATTTTTTTGTTTATTGCACTTGAGGCTTACGTACAGCATAATTGGAACTCTGTCGTCATCTCTTTTAAATTTTATTGAAAGAAAAAGATAATCTGCCTTTTTTCTAATCTGTTGAATTCATCTCACGTGATGATCGGAAAAATGCCCTCGAAAAGTTTTACGAGGATCTCGTATTTCAGGGTTTCCTGCAACGGGAGTTTTTTTTTGTGAGATTTACTTTCCGTATTCCAATGCTTTTAACGCGGTAGAATTTCAATCTGTCAGCTTTCACGTTTGTTTATCCGCCAGGTTTCCCGTTGAGAGTGGAAGGCCTAGTATATCTTGGTCTCGGTGTCTAAGAAAAAATAATCAAGCTGGAAGGCGTTCTTTATTCCTTAAGGTTTTCGATTCCTTGAACCTTAATGCGCTACTGTCGTGATCAGGTTGAGGGACGCGTCTGGAATGCGCTGAAGTTCTTTCAATTTCTTACTAGGCACGTTTTCATTCTATTTTATCGAGGTAATTCATTAAACGTTAAACAACGAAAAATGCGTGCAGTGTTGAAAAAAAATCGTGTCTAATTCTGCATGCCTTTGTCTTCCGAGGGCATGAAAAAACCACATTAACTTTTTAACAGTGAATGGCTCGAATCATTTGTTGCAATTCCTTGAACCTTAATGCGCTACTGTCGTGATCAGGTTGAGGGACGCGTCTGGAATGCGCTGAAGTTCTTTCAATTTCTTACTTGGCACGTTTTCATTCTATTTTATCGAGGTAATTCATTAAACGGTGTTATATCTTGACGCTGAAGCAAGTTTTCCCTTGATTGATGAATAGACAGTGACGTGCACTCTGAGTCGTCATCGAATTCAGAAAGTACCCTGATTTTTCAGCCTTTCGAGCGGGAAAGAAAGTTAGATTGCCGTAAATAATCTGTCCATTTCTTAATTGCCGCACAATATTGTGTTAACATAACTTCGGCGGCGTGCCCGAAAGCTAATTTTTAAGGATATCTCTTCAGAAACTGCATTAAATGAACAAAGCAAGAAACAGATCGTGTTCGGAATATCCTTGCAAAAAATGCGACGTGTGAGTGGTTATCTTACAATTGATGATCGATTCTGTATCCACCCGGGAGTTAACTTCAAGGATTGACCTGATCCATGGTGGTGGAAATATTTTAGTAGATATTTACTGCTCTGCTACAGTATCTGAATGGCCAGAATCGGGGAATAGATTTGACCAGTTGTAAACGAAGTATTTTCCCTGATTACGAAGTTTCCTATTCAACCTACTTGCATGACGTGCCTTCTCCTGCGGGTAGATGAGATGAGATTATTTAGTTCATCCATTAGTTTAATCTCGAAAACAATTGCCTTCAAAGAATGAAAACAATACATGTGTATCATTTTAGTGTGAATGCGCGAACTCTTCGTAGGATATTTTTATGAGTTGGACGACTAACGCGGATAATTTGTGTTGATGATTCTTCCCATCATGTTCTTTGCAAAACTGACGAGCCTTTTTCATTTTTGTCAGATTGTCTTCAACTACTGCTGTACCGAGATCAACGTGAGCGATTAAAGGAAGGCCACACGAAAGCATCTTTATCGCTACAGAATTACTACGGATACGAGAGCGGTTAGCATTTATTATTTTAAATCGACGTCGATAAATCACGGAATCGTTCTCTCGCAGGATTTATTCTGGATAAAGAATGCAACACGATGGCATTGATTATCGAGGAAGGCGTGTTCGTGTTCGCTTTTGATACCAGGGAGCGGCTGATTCAGTGGCAGGCCAAAATCACATCTCATCTAGGCGAAGGTTCGTGAAGTTCGGAAGATTTATTCTTCATCAAATCATACTATAGGATAAAATATATGGTGTCTGCAGGTATCCTTCGGTTTATCGTACAGTATTAGACTGTCAATTATTAAATAAGCATTAATTGCAATTGATCGTTGGAGTTCTGCGAAAGCAGCAGGCTCAGTTGCGTGCTATCAGGAAGTATCTGCTGTTGTATTCCAGCCCAAAGCAGGACTAGTTTTATCTGTGATTATTGCCTGAAAATGAGGTTTCTCGAACATTTTGGATTTTATGAATCCCCACTTGAACTCAGTGTACTGAACGACGTGCACAAAATCACGAAATTTACAGTACTGTACTGTATATGCGAGAGCAACTGGTCTTGAAAAGGTGATCCTGTTGGTGAACGACGAGTTTGAATATAAGATAACCTTTCATGCTATAATCGCCTTTGCTGCCCAAGTGCCCAGTGATTTGTTCTGCGCGTTTCTAGACTCGGAAGGGTCCAAGAAAGTCAGAATGGCTTTTATACGACGGAGTGTTTTCATTGAGGCAAAGTCACGAATGAACTTCGGGAAAGGCAAAAATCATTGCCTGTGAAGTCCAGCAGGGAGCGAATCCAAAAAATTCCAGAGGTTTAACGGTGTCCAGCGATGCGTAAATATGAATCCGTGAAACAAATCTTATAAATTATAAAAATGTCGTACAGTTTCAAAGAGAGGCATTAAGAAGAATGGCGGAGAATTCCACGCGTTGTAAAACTATGCCGAATAGGCTCATGTGTTACGCGTCTATTAATTTTATTTTTTCACGAAAAATCTAAAAAAATCCGGCACACTTCACACACAAATACTCTGTAATGAAAGGCTACGTGGATATTTTTCATGTATATTAATGTTAATACAGTACTGTATACATTTTTATAGTTATACAGTAGAGTTCCCCGAAAAAAAAAACTCCTGTGCGTGTCTTATGTGGCACGTACAGTACACGGGTAAATTCGTTGATATCCTATGTTAAAAGCATTTCTCAGCCCAGTTGAATTCTAAACGCAGTCCATTTTCCGCGGAAAAACTTTTATTTCATTGTACAGTACTCTTATTGTGATTGATTCTCGTATTTTTCAAGCAATGCAGCGAAATTGAAATCGTATTTTTTCCGTCAAAGAAAATAACCTGGTTGATTTACGTATGCGTTTTTTGTGTTCTACAGCTGTGCAATTTGAAGTTGAAGTCACGTCAGCTCCACCGAAATCCAAATGTGGAATGGCTTTAGGCGAAAGCGCGCCTAGAACAAGCTGTACGCAACTTTCGGGCCACGTTACGAGTCAAATTGGGAATGGAATTCCGGCCATGTTACATTTGGTCAACATTCGGTTTTGCCTCACTTCGGCAGATTCTCCGCCCCCGAAGTTGCTCCATCGGTGGGAAATCGCCAACCTCAGGTTTGTTCGCTTATGCTTTCCAAGAGCAATCTGTTATTCTGGGAGATTAGATATGAATCGTGGACGATTCTACATCCATTATCATCACCTCCCACTCGTGAAAATTCTGCCTCACTTGAGAAATACGATCGATCGCGGGCAATGATGTTTGCAGTCATTCCACCGTGAGTTCGTCGTAATTTCCTTTCTGGCCATGAGATTTCAAAGATATTAACCTCAATTTCACAGTCGAGAGTTACAGTTCTTATTTTTATTGTTTTCTTCATTTCCTCTTGAGAAGATGAAGCATTGCAGAATTGGCTGTATCCGTTTGGTGTGTTCTTACAGACGATATGGCGTTGTGGATGGCCACTTCTGTTGGGAGGGTGGAAGTTCCTGTGGACAGAAAGGCATGGGAATTCACGTAGTCGCTACCGCGCAGCGGAAAGAAATTGAATCTGCATTCAAAATAGCCGCCGCTGGAAATCTCATCAAGCCAGGAAAACGAAGTCGAAGTCGGAACCCTGGTTGTAACAGTGAGTTGCAGGCAATTTCAAATTGTATGCGTGAATTGAACGAAAAAAAAATGGCTATGTCACACCCTGAAATCCCTTGATAACTAAAATCAGGTCGCGATTTGAATTCACTGTCCGATATTCTTCATTGAAAGTAATTCAATGTCTTTTTACTTTGAAATTGTTTGCATTAGAAATTATGCATGAAGGATGATTCATTAGTGTTATTGGTTCTGAATGACTTCCAATATATTTTTTGAAGCATTCGTCCTGAATTAATGTGTTTTGTGTTCTAGCACCAGGGAGTCCGAAACCCGGATGTCTGAGTCATGGGGAATCGAAACATTCTCTAGTATCCGGATCTGTTTTGTCTGGATCAATAATTGGCACTAGTCAAAGTCGTCGAACCTTGCATTGCAGATGTGGTACACCATGGTCGTCAACAGGTTCCTGGAACATCTTTTTAAAATTTTTTTTTTTATATGAAGCGTTTTATTATTTCATGAAGGTTTTACAACATCATTGTAACATTTCATGAAGTGTTAGCTTGGTTTGTTGGACCATCTCTTGTAGCTTTTTACGATTGCCGACTATATGTTTCTCAGCTGTCCTCCGATTCAGATGCTGTATTCTTTGTATTCTTTATTATTATTCAATGTTATTCGATGTGGAGACTTTTAGAGCACCCATTTTTATTTTATTTTTTTTATTCGGAGCATAGTACCATATGCACTGTGATGTGTTCCATGAAAATATCTTGTTTTCAGAGAAGTGCAGTATTTGCATCATGGTTTCAATTCTTGTGCAGAATCCGGAAGTAGCGGGGAATGCTCGCACTCCGTCAGTGCCATGAGTCGGCCGGATACACCAGATTCGTCGATGATTTTGAACAAGAACAAGTTCAATCCCCAGTTCGCTCAGCGGCAAATGTCAACCACAAGCGTGGGTCCTACAACTCCAAAGAAAATGCATCCCCATCTTCGACTGAGCAAGAAAGATTCCTTCAGTCCTTCGTGGAAGATGGATGGGATTTGTTCCGACGACAGCGGTCATGTTCCGGGTTCAGACGGAACATCAAGTCGATCCAGGGACTCCGAGTACTGTGCCGGATTCTCCTACCCGGGGAACTCGAACAGTTGGTGAGCTTTTGAAAAATATACTATACAGCATATATTGTATGAAGTACTGCATAAATAAACAATTCCTGTTCAAGATTGTATTCATTACTTACTGCTGTAAATTGATATTCCTTGGAAAGGCTCCTTCGCTGTGTGCCATATGGTTATTATCATCTCGCTGATGTTAATCAGCTGAACATCAGATATTTTAACCAGTACCATGACCTGAACATTATCGTCTATCCGTTTCAGTGCCTCGTGTGTGCAATATCCATTTTGATCGTATTTGCGCGCTGGTGCGCCTTTCTCGTTCGGCTACGGTACTTTGATGATGACGTGTGATCTTTCGAAACTTTTTCCTCTGATAACCAATTTCAATTTTTGTATTTTTTTGGTTGGTGAACAGTTCCGGCATGGGAGATGCTGCCATACTGGAGAATTACGATCGACCGCGGAAGGTGATCACTGCTGTCATTCCACCGGGATTCAGACATAATTTTGCTTCTGCCAATGGGATCTCAAAAATGTCGACCTCAATGTCGTTTTGCGAACGATGCGATTCCTGCGGAAGACCGAAGATGACGCAAGGTCCATGTTGTTGCCAAGGCGATGGCTTCGCTCAACAAGGTAGCTTACGTAATCGTTACGGGCTGATCGTTGGCTCTCGGGCCATGATGGAACAAGCGAATCAGCGTTCGAATCCCGATCATTTCAAGGTGAGGACTAAATATGAACCTGTCATGAAATTTTATGTTTCGAGATCATTGTGTCACGAGGAAATTCAAGGAACGCTATTTGGGTCACTGTGTTCTGCAACTCGAAGTACTGTAATTGATATTTAGATAGATTCAAATTGAGAAAGTTGACGTCTCCTTATTGTTCCCTGTGTGGAACAGTTTTTCAGAATTTTATCTCTCGAAATCATTACGTCACGGGGAAATCGAAGGGACGCCATTTGGGTTACTGTGCTCTGCGTTCTGCCGTACGATGTACTGTAATTGATTTAGCCGTAGTAGTCGCGTTCACTGTGTTCAACAGTTTTTTGTTGTATTGTGAAACTGTTGATGGTGCATCCTATCATTGCTATTTTCATGCATTTGACCGAATACGGTAATTCCTCAAGAGGATTTAAAGATGTACTTCATATATTTTTATATGCAGCCTCAATACGATCCAAGATTTTACGATACCCCGCGTTTCAACCAGCCGTCAAATATCATTCCTCATCAACGAATGGATTTTTACAATAATCCACACCCGAGATTTGTGCGACCAGCCGTTACGAGACTAGTTCGATACGTTGGTCCTCCTCGTCCTGGTGCACGTTGTCCGATGGTGTCCGCCATTGCTGCGGAATCTATGCTCAACGGGGAGCAAATGTACGCAAATATTCGGCCGAGTCGTCCAGCATTTCCGATTCCGCCGGCTGTTCGAGGTCCTGGAATGGGGAATTACGCAAATTTGGAGTTCGCCGAAACGCTGGACTTGTATGAGAACGTGAAGAAGGAATCTGGTTTGCCAGTTTTACCGCCGCGGGCGCATCCTCCTCTGCACTCTCAACAGGTGAAAGAAACTAGGATTATTTTGGTTGATTTCCGCTGGAAGCGTCTGCGGAAATCCTGCTTTCGAAGTTTATTTTCTTTATCCGAAGTAAGTTCAATCAGTGTGTTGAAATCTATTCATTGAGATGCATTTTTTGTTTATCATCAAGCGCCTATATCTCTGCAGATGAAAACCAAACGAAAATATTTTTCAACTTCGTCTTAATTTCGCAGCTCTTGGGTTTTTTCCGCATTGTTTCTCGACGTCGTCATTTTCTTTGCCATTGAACAGATTTCGTCTGAAATGTTTACAAGCTTTGTATAGACTGTATACAGTACTTCACATTATTATGCAAGGGATTTGGTTACCTTCGTATTTGCGCAGTGTAAGCTTAACCGTTTGACACTGGGTTGACAAGTGGTTGTACCGAAGAAGTGAGGACGTATGTTTGGGCGTTGAATAAGAAGTAATCTCCGTGCAAGTAGTGCTCATGCTTGATTTTTCAGTATACTGATTTTGATATTTTTCCAATCCTCTCGAAAGATCCTTTTTGGCAATTGTCCAAATAAATTTGTACCTTTTTATAATGTCAGCATGGTTTTCTAGTTTTCGCATTTAATGACTATTGGGATGAAGCTATAGGTACTCCTGAAACGTTTAAGTGATGGATTCCATGAAGGTTTGATTTCACCCGACGTATTTTTCAAACGGATACATAAAATATGAAATCTTCGTATTTGAACCTTTTTTGTGGAAATGTCTGGGAATATATTTGTTCGACGGACGAAGTATTCAATTTTGTGTGAACGACCTTCACACAAAATCACACTCGAGGCTGATTCAAATCAGAAATAAGGAACTTTTTTAAAAATTTATTTTCCCGCAATTTCGAGTGTTGATTTGACTACGATATGCGACATTTATTTTTCAGGGAGCGAATCAAGTCGAGTCACTGGTTCCAGAGAGAAAAACATCCATAGAACGAGAGGTAGTGAATCCCGTCGGCGTGCGGGATGATTATGTCCTCATGGCTCCACTTGTTCGACAACGACCGCCGAGTTCGCAACCTGACAGTGAGTTGCCCAGTCCGGCCGGGTTCGCCAACTGCGACGAGATCGTGGTCACTGCGGAAACGAGACCTTTGCCAGAAGCTGAAGTCAAGCTGGACGTGGCAGAGACGCCAGAATATGAAGTCACCTATGTGTATGCGTGTGCAACGATGCCTCGCTGTGTAAAATCTGAGGAATTCCAATGCTTGAGACGGGCGTTCAGCATGCCGACGGAACTGTGGACTACTGGTGTCGGTGTGGCTGCGGGTGGTGACGAGTCACCGGCGCCCCTCGAGGCTGATTCCAGTCTAGAGGACTCGGGCGTTTCTGGTGACACGCCATCTGGAGATGACCGGAGTTCCGGCGAGATGAAATCTGATGTGAGTAAACGAAATTTTTTCCCTGGATTCAAGTACTTTAATCCCTCAAAGTCAGGTACTGCTGATCTGGGTTAGAATTGCACTGAAATATCCGTCATTTCGTGAGCCATGCAGAAATTGACTTGACTTTTACAAAAGTTTTGACGAGAATTTGTTGCAGTATTATTTTCCTGCAACAATGTTTTATTTTTGTACTAGATCCTGGATAATCAAGAAGCACATGAAGATGATGAAGTACTGTAAATTCTTGTTACGACAAATTTTCAGTACAACAAAGTTTTTCGAGAGACCCAGCAGAACGCGCTCGGAGTACATGTTGAAACAATCTCGTTATAACAAACTTACCGTTCTAATATGAAATAAAATTTTTTTTAGGAATGTTCAACAGATTTTCCAGGTAGAAATTTCCTGACTAAGACCGGCACAGCCTGAAATTTCTGATCCCGAGTTTGAATGACTGGTTATTGTAACATGAATGGAAGCTGTCATGCTTCCAAGTGGTTCCACACATCATCCTCCAAGAATGAAGATATTGGTGTGTCATGTTGAATGCATGATTGAAGTCAATTTTTTCAGAAGATCACTCAGTTTTTCAAACGATAATGCAAATCTGAGAATGCCAGGAAAGGAAGATCTATTTTATTGTGGGCAGATCTAATGTGACATTTTTTCCGGTCATTGATTTTGAAAACACGTTATAACAAATTATTCGATATAATAAACTTTTTCTGAAGTCCCCAAAAGTCTGTTATAAAAATATTTTACGATTTCATGGAGACAGATGAGATGAAAACTTGTGTAACGGTGTATTTTTAGATTTAGATCGACCAGTTCCCTACCGGGAACCTCTGTGCCCACAGAAAAGGGACTGAAAATATTTCGATGTCGACGTGACCTATTGAAACCGAGATTGAATTTAGTTGATCTTCAAATTCAACTCCTTATAGGGATTGCCTGTTTTTTGCCCTCGCAAGCGATTCTTTTAAAGATTGTCTGAGAATTGTTAATGAAAGCTTTTTCCGCTGCAAAATATTCTATGATGAACTTATTTTCATAATTCACTCTCGAATTATCAGCTTCAATTATTTCAAAATTTCAGGACACTGTGGAACCTGTGACAAAAGGTGTTCGAGTGTTGGAATTGGATGAAGAACTGAAGGATTCCAACGGGATGGAGCGAGTCAACTAAAGCAAAAAATGCTGAGGAAACTCATGAACCCAACGAAGATCTAGTCGACAATGGAATCTCCGTACTCCTCAAAGTGACAGAAAAAGCGAGCGGAAATTCTCAATGAATTTTAAAAAAGAAAAAAATGCGGAAACGTTTTGCATTTTTAAATATCGGAACAAAGAAAGCCATGACTCTTCACATTTATTCCAGACTTGGTGCCTCTTTTGCATTCGATGAGCTGTAATCTTGAGAATTCTTTCAAGGAATTCTGCCTTTCAACGTCGTGTTTAACTCAGGAAACGAAACTTCTTACTTTTTCTACTGAATGTCTTGCCAGATTTTGAAGCCTCATCTTCGCGGGTTTTTTTTTTACGTGTGTCCAGTATGTGAGAGTAATCATGTCTAGGAATACGATTTACGAATTTTGTTGATGAGAGCTCGAGGGTCATTACCACATTTCCAGTGCTCACATTGTCGGTTTTGGATCTCTAACCTATCATACATTCTTGCTGCTCAATGTTCTTCCGAGAATATGCCAAAAATATGTCGTAAGAATGCTTGGAAACGGTGTGTTCATTGTAGTCCCGTGGTGTGCAGTCACATCCCGTCGACCTTTTCATGGTTTGTAAACGGAATGGAAATCAGCGGTCAAAGCTCCGAGTCAGCTCTCGTTTTTGTTTTGTTCTTTTCATCGATGAAATTGCGATAACATTTTATTGATGCTTGTTTTTTTGCATTGCCAAACAGTATTGATGTTTTTGAGTTTTCAGGAATACATTGAATGTATGCGTTTACTGTGAATTACTATGCTTCTGCGGGTTTATTCTTTTTCTTCAGCTAATCGGTTTTTACCAACGTCGGGAAAGTGTTATCCTGCGAAATCTCTTCTAGTGAATCCTCCAGATCAGGATGCTGCCATCTTGGCCTAATGACTCGTGATCCCTGATGAAGTTTCATCACGATAACGGTGTTAGGTCTTTCACTCGAGAGGAGATACATGCTTTCAACTCGGGAGGGAAAAGGGGGCTCCATTTGTAATCCTACTTGTCATTTAGTGTGGGGAGAATGCGGCGCATTCTGCTCATGCAGTTTCTCATGGGGCGGAAGTGGCTTTGGTTGCACAGAATTAATCTCTGTCAAAATCATTGGGTGAACCTTGGGAAGGTATTATGTGTGTTTTTGGGGGAAATTTGGCATTTTGGACACATTGTTAATTCCACCTGGAGAACTGGCAGAGGTTTTTGGTTCTTGTAGGCTGTTGTAAAGTAGGACTCTCTGCAACAAAATTCAAGGACTGGAAAAACTTGTCATACTGTACAGAGAATATTTTAGACAAGATAGCTGTTGAGTGAGCTCACCTGTAGTATATAATCAAATCTTGTAAGTTGAATTGTGAGGGGCTCATGCACAAGGAATATTAGTTGACCTTTTAGCAGTGGGGAGTTGTTTTCCATTGCTTGGTAATGTGGGGATTTTTAGGGTGCCAGTGAGTTTTGGTTTGACCAAAGGTCACCCAAGTGGCCATATAGCTGGGAAATATACATACAGTACTGTACTTGTTGGCAATCTCACAGTGGAAGAGCTTACGCATGAAAAAGTGACTACGGTATACAGAACATTGTACATCCAAAAGTAATCTTGTCTAATTGAAGGAATCAATGTTGAATTGCTGAACTGTACGTCACTGCTACTTTTTGAGGATTGATTTCTTCGTCCAATTTTTTATAGTTTCCTCTTTTCATGCCTGAAACTGAAAATAGGTTCATTTTTTTCGCTTATGTGTGCCCAAAACAGCAAGTGACTGTAAATTGCAACTGCAAAAAAAGCTGTCTTCTTTAAAAAAATAATAATTTCCATTAAATTTAGCAGGATTACGTAATGCGAAATAATATGGATAACATTTTCCTCCTGAAATTGTGATACTTTGTACAGCTTTTTTTTGCAGTCAAGGTTTTGATACTTGATATTTTGCGCTTGCCGTATTTATAGCTACTTATTGCTGTTTTGTGCACACGTAATTTTGAATACAGTACAGTACTTTACTGTACATGCTGTTGTATACAGCACCAGATCTTGAATTCCCGCTTGCTGTTGTGTAACTCTGAATTTGATAGTGCGCACTTTCCTCTCGCCAGTCGCCAGGTATGAAGTGAATCCATGAATTATGACACCGTCCGTCATTTAATTCATGCATGCACTTTCTTAAATGCTCGTTTTTCATAAACTTTTATTCTTCAATATTGCTGATCGCACGCGATCTCTCCTGCTGCTGATAACGAAACAACAAAAAAAGCAGCCCATTTCCTAAAACGCTCTTATTGCGTTTTCGAGAGGACACTGCTGATGTTGATGAGCGTATCCTTGGCAGCGGCAGGACCATTCATTTTTGCCCATCCGCGGAGCGTGGCACGTATACCCCCATCCAAGGGTTTGTTGTTGACACCGGCTGTCGATAGCAAGATACGACGCTCTTATCATTCCGCAAGCCTGCATGTGTGGTATGTATTCCTCGGATTTCTCGAAATATAAGATGCGCGCACAGAAAAATGAGAGAAGAAAAGGTATATTACTGAAAGAAGGAATGTATTCGACGCGGATGCAGCATAGTGCCATTTACGCAAATGCAGCAGCAGTGTGCTGCTCTCATTTTTCCCTCATGACGCCAGAAAGAGGCAGGAAAGCTCAGGGCAGATGGCACGGGGATTTCTGAGGTGGGCGGAGAGGAAATGCGTCGGTCGGGATTTCTTTATAGGATTTCTCTGCAACCCCCCTTTTGCCTGATGGATGTAGGTATAGCTGCATGGCGAAGGAACAGAAGTGGACTTCGGATCCCGAGGATGGAGACGGAATATGGAGTACCTCTGACTTACCAACAGACGAGGTCAGTCCGAAAGTCAACGAACTTGTCCCCCTCATTCTCGACCATTATACTGTACTGCACTTGAATATGCGAGAGTTGTCCGAAGTAGCCGCGACCTTTTATATATTCCCAGAGTAAATGTGATTTAAAAGAAAGCATCCGGGACATATAGCCCACGATGTTCTAAGGTTCTGGGAGTTATTTTTTTACATTTTACAATTTTTTGTTCATTTAACTGGTATGCATTGATGACATGGAAAGAAGCTTTCCACTCCAGTTACAGCCATATCAGAGTTCTTCGTGCTTAAAAAAATAAAATAAAAGTAGAGCTTTCCCTATAGTTTTTCTTTAAACCGAATTTTAAATTATGGCTGTTCTAAATACTGTAACTCAGAACCAGGAGAATAGTGAATTGCAGTAATTTAAAGTTGGATTTATTGATGATGTCATATAATATGTTCCCACGTTGAAAGGATCCTTTTTTATATAAAATGAGTATAATGAGCGGATTTCCGCGCCTAATTCCACTGACTCACGGCTCTGAAAATTTTCTGCGTAGCTTCTTCTTTTTTTTCTACTACATTCGCCAATTCCAGCCGAGCAAGTACTACAACATAAGTCATGACACGAACTTCTGCCAGGACCCGAAATTGGACCCCAGACATGAGGGGCATCAGGTGCTCTTCATGGCAGCCATTAGGAACGGATTTCTGCTCCATCCTCTGGTTCCTGCTCCAGGATGGGGTTGCATAAGACTGGAAAATCCGCCTGGCGATTTTCCCCGTCAAGGGGTTCATGCCCCGTTACGGCAGATTCCGCCGTAAGACGTGCCATGATTTCCTACCCGTAATTCGACCGACATTTCCCGCGGAATCGCTTCATTTGTGTCACGATTCGAAGCCTTCGATTCCTCAAAATGGCCTTTTCCATTACACGTAAAGTCAAATTTACCTTGGATCATGACTCTCATTATCAGACTTTTGTGCTAATTATTTATTCGGAAATTGCGGCCGGGTGATGCGCAGCATAAAAAATTTACCATAGTCTATAAAAGAGTTTCAGCCGAGAATCACGATGAGAAAGGTGGATAAATTGTGGTAAAAACAACGCATGATGGTCCGTTACGAATGCTGCATTTTCAAAACCTTTTGGATTTATCCTTTTAATACAAGCTATTGCAAAATATGAACTTAATTCTCCGATTAGTTTTATTTTTCTGTGCTGGTACTGTAGGCGTCCTCGAATGCTGTTACCCGACACCAATTTCCGCACTGTACGCGTGGTTCACCATAATTTTTATGCCTTCAAAGCTGAAACAAAATTCTCATTCAGGCTTCAAAAAATTATGAGAAAATAATTTCAGCCATTATAAAGAGTAAAAGCGGAATTAGAATTGAGGGGATCTGTGGAAGCTATATAGTCATATAGATTCATTGATTTGAATCAAGCCGGAAATCCGAAGAAAACTTAAATTGAAGTGCGATAAAATGTTTACGACAAAAATTTGTGCCAAATTTTCCGCTTGATGCTCGTCAGAATTTTGACAAAGATTTCATATTTAAGTTTCCCAACGAAAAAAAAAAAAAACTTCTGGAAAAACAGTCGAAGAAAAAGCCACGAACTTTGTGGCGACTCTGCTATAGTGGTTCACTCGTGATTTTCGCGAAAAGTTATTCTCCGCTAATTGAATCCATCTGTTTTGATGCGTTGATTATTCTAACGTTATTATATGAAGACCCCATAATCATATAATCTTGATTCGTTACCTGCTTGGTTAAACACATTAGACCGAAGACGTGCTTCTCTGGCTAATCAGCAGAAATTAGATTCCACTGACTCAAAGCGGTAAAATCTTAAAGGAACATTTTTGTGGAATAACATGCGGACCAGCTTTTAAAGTGCGAGTATATTCAAATATACATAATGGCTTTGTTCTTGCTTAGCTGTCAAAAAAGCTTGTACAAATTTATTTAGGAAGCATGACATTTTTAAGGCCAATACTGTACTGTATGCTGAAGAAGCGCAGAAGGTATTAAAATTTTTAAAGAGTATTCAAAACCTTTATATTTGAAAACGTGAAGACTCACATGCATTAAGCATGTACTGTTTGGAATTTGGACGGGATTTTCCTCTAGTGCAGCATTTGCATTCTTGGGAAATGAACAGGGTTTAGAAGGGAACCGAGTTTTTCTACTAAGAGAGTCATTAGCATAGCTAATCACCCGAAAACCGAAACTTGGACGCTCACTTTTGTACCAGTATGTTTAAGTACATTGGATATATCTTTTCGTAGCGTATTCTTCGTTCTAAGCAAGTTTCACTACGTGAGCACATAAACGTATTTACTCGCGTCTCTTTTGAAAGTTTGCTGTACACTTTTCCATCACGTGATTGATGAATCACCGAAACTTCACTTCAAACAAAAATTTCAGTTCATTTTTCTTATCAGAATCTAGATGCTTTTTAGGGAGTGTTGTATACGGATTTTCGTCCGCGAGTTTTGCAATGACATTAATGCATTTTCAACGAGATTGACGAAGTTCTGCTTCATACCTCGGATTTATGCACATATGAATCTTCATATTTTCTCCTGAAATGGGCTGTTATAATACGGTACTGGCCATTCCCAAAACGTACAGTGTTTCACCGAAATTGCTATTTCAGAATATATAACTTCCGAAAAAAGTTAAAATTCATGCAGTCTTAGTGATGATAAAAGAAATGGAGAACATGTGATGGAGAGTTTTCTCCAAGTTTTTTCGTCAGCATTTGTCAGATTCATCAGGATATGTCAGAAGTTGACTTTTACTGCAGGAGCTAAACAGGATTTACTTAATTTCCCAAATTCTCGGTATACAGTACTTTCAGTTATTTCACGATTTTTATTTTTTTATGCGGTTACTGCTGATTATGAGTTTCATATACTTTTTCATAAAAACGAAGACCTTCAGAACGTTCTCGTGTTTGAAAGACGCCAACAAAATCCAGCTTATTTTCGATTTTTTGCATTAATTTTTGTTCATAACTAAAGCGGAGTAAATTTTTTGGATTTGAGTGATGGTTGTTTCGACATGACGATACACTTGGACTCAAATATTACTCAAATTAACAATGCTCAAAATATTACTTATTATTGAGGCGTTAATTTTGGTTGAGGTAACTTTAGAATACTGTAATTCAATTTATGGAAACGTAGGATAGAATATCACCAGGATTGTTTCCTATACAAAGTCGCACTGATGCTCGAGTTATGTCTTCATTCATTCAGAATATTATTTTCCCTTCGGAAAACTTGAGTTCAGCAAAATCGTCCATTTTGCTGTTCAAACATTTTGTAATGTGAAATATTTTTAGAAATCAACTGCTCGAATTCATTTGCTTTTCCGGACAGGCATTGAAGGAAAGAATTTAAAGTGAACAGCACAATGACATTTCAAGGTCCAAAGGGGTATTGAATCTGAAGAAAAAAAAATGGCGATCAATTCGGAACGGCGATTTGTACCTGGATCCTTTGAAAGGTGAAGTTAGCGATCGAGAGTCACGCTGATGCTCGGGTCGTGGCAAGTTGAGACTTTGGCACACGGTGCATGGATGAGGTCGTTATGCAAATCCATCCCGGTCCTGTGTCATCCCATTGAGGATGAAAAGAAAATGAATGCCACGTGGCACGGGAATTAGTTTCGTGCCATGACTCGTCGGCTCCATATATGCGGTTGGTTTCAAATCTCATCCAACCTCGGCCATTTTTTGTTTGTTTTTGTTTTTCATCTCATCATGTCATTTGAGCTTCATGACATTCCCGAAACAATCTGCTCTGCGAATTTATTCTGCTTAATTCTGAATATGTTGAAGATAAAAAACTGCTGGACGACGTGTCAATTTTTTTTTCAAAGTGACTCGGAGAGAAAATTGTGGAAAAATATTTTGCGCTTCTTACGTTTGACCTTTTAAAGAATACAGTACGCTGTAAAATTATTTTCGTGTTTTCAACTGGATTTTTTATTTTCTTTTGGTCTCTGTTCACTTCTCATGCGCATTCAGAATGCAAGACATTTCCGAAACCATCACCCCATCAACATATTTTGTTCCTGAATATTACTGTACTTCACAACTAGTATATGGAGGTGCTGCCAAATATTCGAAAGGTCTTTTGAGATATACAGTTCGGAAAATGTTTGGAAAAATATTGTAAATACTTCTGAAATTATATCTGTGTATATTTTATTGTGTATTGTTCGTCTGTCACATTGATATGACTATTTTAATAACGTAAACTCAACGACTTTTGAAAATATGGTAAAAAATGTAAAAGTCTTTATATACCAGGATAAAGTTCTAAAATCCAGAAGAAACAAATTGAAAACATGAGCTTTTGGGAACGTTATACAGCATATAGTTGCGAATAATCATACTTCAGACTATGCATAATTTTTTTTTCGATCATGGACAAGAACAGAAAATACACTTCCTTATCATTTGAACTTGGTCCCTTGAATAAATAAAAAAGAAAGTCACTCGCACCGTTTTCCAAAGTGGAAGCAAGAAGTATATGAATTCTGAAGTTATTTTCAAACCAGGCTCTATTATATTATTTGACTTTCGTGTAATTTGTATTGCGAAACTAAACGACAATCCTCTTGATTCGCGTTGGTGGAATGTTTGCTTTTCTTGATTGCTTTCTGCTGTGCCCATCAGTGTGACCATCATCAGATGTAATGAAATGCATTTTGAAATGAAGGCTACGTTTCTGCTGTATTTGATTTGTTAATCGCAGCGAAATCACACCATTACAGCGAAATTGATGCAGTGACTAATGTTTCTGCTTTATATACTGAACATCAAAGCTGACTCAGTTATACTCGTATATTTGAAAAGGAACATGGATGCGAATGCTGATGATTCAAGAGTTTGCATAAGAGTGATGAGGAAGACAGATGATCTGTCAAATTTCGAAATTTAATTACGGAAAGGGTTCTGCTTGAGCTTTACATCACTTCAAAGGAAATGAACCATCCTATTTACTTTTTTGTGAGATGTCCGTAATATCCGTATTTCTGCTACTGTAATTTTCTGCCGCAGAGTTAGACGGACGAGTTCTCTGCAGATAATTTGAAGCCCCAGTAAAATAAAAGAGTAATCAAACTTCCCGGTTACGAAATTGTTAAGCGAAGCTGCGTTTCTCTGATTCACTGGTACAATTTTCTCTTATACTCTATCTTGACGAAACATTCTCGTGTATAGAGTTAATGCTGAATAGGGATTTTTCTTTACGGCAGATGGGTTTTCATTTAAAATGTAGGTGTTGTGTAACACAAATTTTGAAGATTGTGCATTTTCTCCGAAAATAAATGCTACTGCGCAAAGTTTATCCATAAAGTTCGAAAAAAATACAGCCAGACAACACTGAAAATAATTACGATAATTATGGGGAGGGAGGGTTGGTTAATTTTTCAGGAAGTCATCAGATCTTGCTGAAAGGGAAGAGCCTAATATGTTGTGGAATGATTTTTAGGAAACTTCATGCCATGAACATTCCATGTTGAACTGCATTGAGGCCAAGTTGCAGGGATTTAATTGAGTAACTTGATGATATTCAAGAGAAAAAAAGAATGCTCAGGTAACCAGAATCATTTGCAAAGAAATGACCAAGTTTCCCCTTTCATTTCAGCAGTATACAGTATTAGTATGGAAATTGAGCAAATGCGTCAAATAACAATTGAAATACTGTACTTTCTACTTATGGTCAAAATTGAGTTGAACACAACTATACATGGAATCTAAACTTCACTTGAGCGAGTAGTGTTGAGGAACTAATCAACCCAAAATACAGAATTGAAGCATAGAGCAGTGGAAGAAAAGGTGGGAAATAATAAGGCAGGGCAATCAGCAGGTTTTCAGCCAGGAATATGCAACTAAGGGGGTACCTTAGTTACATATCGCTAGTTTTGTCTGGTTTAATCACAGTCCACAATAAATCAGAATCAAACACAATGCAAAAATAATGCATCACAATAAATGCAATAATGCAACACACATTCAATGAAGACAATAAATGTGTGCAAAAAAATTTAGGGTACAAGAATGCAGAGGAAAAATTCAATCAGAAGAATTGGGGTTGGAATGTTTGAGGGAAGTTTACTGTAAGAGCTAATTTTAAGGACTGATTATTGGGAGTGGAAGAGTGCTGAGTTTTTATGTAATTTAGCACAATGCTTCTGTCAGCTGACCTGACCAAAGCATTGGACTTTTTCCTTGCCGGTGATTGGCAGAAAAAATGTGAATCCAAGAAGTTGCACATCTGGGGAACAGATGCACCACGGAAAACAGGACCAGAATTCAGGTCCTGGGACCTGACATCCATGGGACCAAGTTCTGCATGGTTCCCCAACAAGTAGACAATGTACAGCTGAGATGATTGCTATAATAAAACTGAATTTTTTTTACCGTTTATGAGTCAAAGATTTCAGTTTCGATGTTCATTAGAGAACGAGAATTCGAAGTCTTGAACTAACAGAAGTCGAAATCGTGTTCCGGATGTAATGTATCATTCTCACGAAGATATTTCTCATCATCCTGGGAAATTTAGTGAATACACCGGTTTCCAAACATCGCAAAATAACAAGATCGTCTCGTATAGAATTTTACTAAAGTTTTCTTACTAACATTCTAAGGAAATAAAAGTGATCATCGGGTTTTATATGCAATGTAGTCCAAACAAAAATGTATTCCGTTATGGCCTCAACAGAAAAAAGTGGTATTAAAATTTTTTTTCGGGGTTCAATGTCCTTCATATGTACCTATATTGTTACCGAAATTTACTCTTTCACCGAGTTTTAACTTTTTCGCGCAGTATAAGTGGATTTTTACATGTCAGAAAATCTACGGAGCAAAACCTCTGGNAAAGAAATCGTTGATATAACAAGACATAAACCCAAACGGCACTCCGGCATCTTGAAATAAATAATCTGTTCCATGCAGAATGTCTATTACGAGACACGCGTTCATCATTACTCAGCACATCTTCGCAGTTTCGCAGCGCAACTGATTTCTCAAAGGCTAATGAATAAATTGATGTCGATAAAATACTATTCTGCTGCGTAGTTTAAATGTTCAACGATTGAATCGATCATCTTTGACTTTTATTACGTCGCGAAGGAAAACAAAGTTTGTTCTCGATGTGCTGCTCGTCCAATTTTGAACGGTACATCGTGTCATTCTCATAAAGAAAGATCGACATTTCCTTGAATCTGCTTTTCACGTGGAGCTGCTTTCGATGTAATTGATGGAAAAATCATGGTTCGACACAACTCAAAGGCAAGTACTGTACTGTACTGCACTGTGAAATTTGTCGTTTTTATAAAAAATAGGATTTTCTAAAAAAATCATTGCTGGAAGGAAATGCCCGGTTCGACATTAAAAACGTGTGGGTTTTCCCAAGTAACCATCATGCAGATACACTCGTATTTCGTAATGTAAATTTCTTGTACCTTCGTGCACTGTCTCATTAGTTTTCAGAGTTCAGTAAAAATAAAAAATACATTGAATAATATATATGGTGTAGTCATAATTCTTTAGCACTGTGAAACAATCGTCATCAAGAATTTGAGATGGAAGT